>JBBPBS010000359.1:1301378-1311982 GCA_037974835.1 Cicer judaicum
TTTTTGAAAAATTTAACTGAAGAAGTAGTTATAAACCAATTTTAACTAAATATATATTTAAAATTTTAAACTGATTCAAAAATTAACCCCTTTATGAAAGTGATTTTTAAAAACTAAACTAAACCATTAATATGTTCCAATTTAGTTCAATTTTTCTTCTAAGTGAAAAAATAAATAAATTTTAACCCTCTAGTATTCACGGGAATGAGTTTCTAGTCATTTAGATTTCGATAAGGAGATAAGTAAAGTATGGTTAAAAGTTGTTCCATTAAGATTAAAACTCAAATTCTCCCAAACAATTTGTCATTTGCTAAAGTTTATTAACTATTTGAGTCCAATCATTTGGTCCTAAATAACAATATTCTAATAGTGTTAACTAAAGAAAAACAAAATTTTGTTCATGTCAATACAAAATAGGCAAAATATTTCATACGGTCCCTTAACTTAATTTCATACAACAATTTCATTATTTTTTTTAATTTAATCCTTTATTTAATTGTATGTAACATTTTCATCTTTTATATTTTAAAATATCAACAATATTACCCTTTTTTTCATACTTTTATATCTTAAAATATCAACAATATTACCCTTTTTTTCATACAAACTCAAAAATTCATCATCATCTTCAAATAAAACTCCGAAAATTCATTATCAAATTCAAGAAAACTCGTATATTTATCAAATTCATATCTCATATCATCGTCTTCAACAACATCAAATTTATCAAATAAAGAACTCGCACTTTAAGATTTGATTCCCAATTCATCGGAACAATATCTTCTTCTTTCTAACCTTCTCCAAATCAAATCTCTAACATAAATGTTAAAGTGTGAGTTCTTTATTTGATGAATTTAATATTTTCGGAGATGAAAATATGCATTTATTTGAATATTTGAGTTATGAATTGGATGAAAATATGGATTTTGATGAGGATGATTACTAAATTTTTTAGTTTTGTTTGAAGAAGATAATGAATTTTTTTGGATTTCTATAAAATAAAAAAATAAAAAGATAACATTTTTAACATTGTATGATATAAATGATTAAATTATTACTTAAAATTAAATAATAAATCATATCGAAAAAATAAAATGATTGTGTGATGCATTTTGTCTACAAAATACAACAATACGTCATAGCACATATTGAATGTGTTGAAAAACCAAAACGAGAACAACTTAACTTTATCACCTATATTTAAGAGAGAAAAGAAATGGAGATGCAAAGTCTAATGAAATTATAAGAAAATGAGAAGTATGTGTACTAAAATATAAGACATGATGGTTGCGGTCAGATTGCATGTAATATGAACCCTACCTAAGATACAAAAATAATTATATTTGGCTTTTATTCCTTTCCCTTACATCGATCATCGAGTGGAAATTATGACTACGAATTTTAATCATTTATGATATATTTTTAAGGTATGTTTGATGATGAGAATAAGATGTACAATATAATATAAATCCTTAGATTTTATCTCAATTTAGTGTTTAATGAATCAATATAAAATGATAAGTTAATATTAAATATTATAATATTTGATGTTTTTATATAAATTTTTTATTTTTTATATGAATTGAGTTAGAAATCAACGGATAAGGAAAATAATTTATTTAATTGTTTTATAAAATATAAATTAAAAAAAAAGTATTTTATATTAAAATAACAATAAAATATTAATGATTATCATTTCATATAATCTAAATATCTATTGATTTAAATTATCAAAAATAAAAATACTAGTCAAAATTATAAAAAATAAATAAATTAATATCGCTTTAAAACTGTTAAATAAATATTATTTAATTATAAAAGTATTTTTCTCATTTACATAAAATATGTAAAATATATATCACATTTATCTTTATCCATCAAGTTATATATTAATTCATGTCTTTATCATAATAGGATCTTCAAACGTGCTCGTAATTAAAACTCCAAAAATTGCTTGAGAAAAGGTTAAAATCCAAAATTTAAACAAGTTTAGAAGATGATGATTGTCTAGACTTTAAGCATTAATTATTGAGATAACTCTAACCAAAATAAGACTTCAGTTTTCCGAATATATAGTAGGAAGTCAATAACTAGACATATTACTTAAGGATAGATGTAAATGTAATCCTAATTGAATAGAAAATTAATGGCATTTCAATAAAATAGACATATCACTTAAGGTCACAAATTATTTTCTATTACAATAACAAAGAAATTAAAATATACAAATAATATTATATAAAAAAATATCAATTTCACTCGAGTAAAATAACAAGAAAAATCAGAGTATTTACGAATACCAATATTTCATCATTTTAAAAGTACTCATACTTCATAAATTATTAATTAAGTGATATTTTATCAAAATAGACCTTTAAATTAATAAAAATAATATATTGGAACATAAAATTTGACCAAAACTCGTAAGTTTAGTCAAGAAAGAATTTAATAAAAAATTGGGCTTAGGAGTCACCATCAACTTCAAAACAACGATGGTTTAACAAAAGTAGGTATGTCCATATTAAATTTATAATAATACGCGTTAATTAAATTAATGGCCCAAACTAAAGGTTGAATTGAAAGTTCTTCGTACGAAAAAAGAATTGATTCATCGTTTCGGAGGGTTTAGGGACCATTACGAATTTATAATTAAGGGTATCTTATTGTTTACGTTGTCCTTCGAGATATTTTGTCTTTTCATTTCTTTAAGGTTTTACTTATTTATATATATCCCTCCATTCGTTTTAGTAGTAAGATTTTTTAGGAAAAAATTGTTTTATTTATCGTTTCAAAATTTGAAGATTGCATTCATATACTATTTTTTTATATCAATTATACTCTCCATTGCCTCAATTAATTATAAGCAAAAAATATACTCTTTAAATATATTACCGTTTAATGTGAATAGATTAATTGACAGTTTTATTATTTGAGGCTAACAACTACATTCACTTTTTTCCGCCTATAATAGAGGTCGGAGGGAGTACTTTTACCTTATAAATTAATTTACACTTATATATTAATAAAGAACTAATCAAAAAATATACTTCATCGGTAAAAAAATGACCGTCGTATTTTACCATTTTATATGGATTAAAAAAGATATAAATGCAATAAAGAAAATGTTTGATTACTCAATTACTTTTATTGATAATTGTTGTATCCTTTTTTGAACTCAAACTCAAATATCAATTAGTTGAATTAGAACATAAATATAAAGTAAATAATAGCAACTTAGAAGTAATGTGTATTTATTTATTAGAACATATAATTAGAATAAAAAAGTAATTAAAATTACATTAGACACTAAAAATAACAGTAACTTTGAAACATTTTTTTTTGCAAATACGACGGAAGAGGGAGGTAATAATATTTAGGCTAAATTACATAAGTGGTCCCTTAACTTAATTTCAGGTAATATTTTAGTCATTTATCTTTTTCTTTTCGAGTTGGTCATTTATTTTAGTTTTAAGTGACAAGTTGATATTTTATGTTTTAAAATTTCAACAATGTTATTCTTTTTTATACAAAAATTCAAAAAAATCATTAAATTTTTCAACCAAAACCCATAAAATTGATAATCATCTTCAATCTAATGCAAATTTTATCAAATTCATAACTCAAATATTCAAATATACTCATATTTTCATCTCCAACAACATCAAATAAAGAATAAAAATATGAATTTATTTCAAGATTTAAGTTATGAATTTGATTAAATTTGTATTTTATTGAAGATGATAATAAATTTTTATGAGTTTTGTTTAAAAAATTTGATGATTTTTTTGAATTTTTGTAAAAAAAAGGATAACATTGTTGATATTTTAAAACATAAAATATCAAATTGTCACTTAAAATTAAAATAAAGGATCAACTTGAAAAAAAAAAAGATAAATAATTAAAATATTACCTGAAATTAAGTTAAGGGACCACGAATGTAATTTAGTCTAATATTTAATAGTATTTTAACCTTTATTAATTTTTTTTAAGAGTTTATTATTCCAACAACGTGTATGAATTATTTATTTATTTAAATTTAGTCACATACATTGTTGTTTACAAAGGGATGTAGTACTATAGGAACGAATGGGTATGCGTATTGTGTATACCACAACACAACAATGTTTAAGGAATGTCATATATATATCTATTGAATAATGGTAATGTAATACAAATTTAATTCCGTATAAAATTCAGATGAATCGTGTTTTATATTTATGCTCTAGTACACATTATTTTATTTGTAACTCATTTGATATTAAATTCTCGGGTCAAGTGAGAACATAATAAATTTTCTTAATACCTTGTTTTATGTGATACTCTATTCCCATAAATATGTAACGCGTTAACATAATGAAAATATGAGTAATCTGATATCCTTTAAAAACATATTAAAACATAGAAAAATTACATTAATTTCGAAAACATGCAAAATAAACAAATTTAAAGGAGTTCAAGACCAAAATAGTCACAATAATAATCAAAGTTGACTATATACAATCTCAAATTTATTGGTCCAATAACATGTTGACAATCAACATAGTACATTTGTGGCATGTGTCAATTACTCAGTCACCACTAGGTCTAATAAACCTGTGAGTGTATGTCTCTCATGTTATTAGGTTTAAGTGTTTTGATTTATATTGAAATTTAGGTTTATTTTAGTCGGTGACAGTATAAAAAATTTTATTAACATCACTTTACTTTTCTGAAAACAAAATAAGAATAGTTACCTAATGTAGAATAAATTTGAATCTTAAAATAACTGGCTTTCGATTGAGTTGAAACTTTAGACAATCATCAAAATAATTTGACTTTCTAAACTTTAAAATTTACGGTAAAACTATCAAATTATGTGTCTATTCATAATCCTTGTGGGTAAGAAAACGGAAACCATCTCGGGTTTCAACTCAATCGGCATGTATATTTCTTAAGAAAATTTCAGAATTGTCTCTTTTAATTAATAAGTTGATTGTTTGGACCAAGTGGGAGAATGTCTATAAATAAGTTATTGGTCCCTAAGTTTCTCGCAATATTTCTATATACATCATCTATAATGGAAGAATAAATGTTTGGAAAAATCGATGACTTAGAAATATGAAGCTTTTCCTCTTTGTATCAATGGCTAGACAGTCAATTCAAATTATGTGTCAATTCTGAAGGGTTAAAAACCGCAACATCCAAATCAGAAGACTGAGTTGAAACTTGAGATATTTTCCTTTTTTTATATTTTCCTCGAAAATGTCAATTATATATAAAATTTAGTTTATATACATAACAACTCCATTCAGTTCCTTCTTTATTATTATTATTATTATTATTATTATTATTATTATTATTATTATTAAATTAGTAACTGTACATCTACAACCTTAAGTGGGCCAGTTTGACCTATTTTGCAACCCGGTTCTTTTTTATGAGTTTCATATATCAATTTGAGCACTTCATATCACCGGGAAAAAAAAATCAAATAATTAAAGATTTCCTATGATATTTTGAAATAAAATGCTCTAAAAACTCATAATCCAAAACAAATCATAAAATACTTGAAATTAGAAAATCCAAAGAACCAACAAAGCAAGATATTAAATGTAAGAAATTTTACTAACATATCTTTATTTTTCTGAAAACAAAATTGAAATATTAGTCACCTAATGCAGACTAAATTTAGCTTGTGAAATAATTACCCTATATTAAATGTAAGAAATTTAACAAACATATCTTTACTTTTCTAAAAACAAAATTAAAATATTAGCCACGTGATGCATAATAAATTTGCCTGTGAAAAATTTACCTCTAGCCATTGTTGCATAATAAATTTTCCTTTCAAATAACTACCTCTAGACATTGTCACATTATAATGTACATGAAAACTATGACTTTTCATATGCATAATTGATTAGCCACTATATTTAAGCTATGGTTTTTTATATGTATAACTCATAAACTACCATCAATTAGAATTTCCAAATGTTTGGATCACTTAATATAATTCTTAGGTTTACATAGAGTTGTCTTCTTACAATAGCATAAATTGTCATTGATCATGAGAAAGTATTTTCTAAAAATCATGCATAACAATAGATGTAGGAATGGCAAAGTGGGTCGACTTTCCCCATGATTAACTTGCCAAAAAGAGGACCTGGGAGGGCTAACTTAAGTAATAAAGTTGAAAGTATCACATTGCCATGAAGCAGATTGACAGAATGATTCGTCAAAAAACTTTTTTTTTTTCAACATTTAAAAAAAAATAATGACAACAACATAATTAGTGTATTACAATTGTTCTTAGATTTTTACCGACAATATTAAAAAACACTAATTTTAATATTTTTACTGATAAAGATTTGTCTCATATATGTGTTTTTTAGTTAATTATAATTAGTATATTTTTATTTTTCCTTTTTTATTGAAAAGATATAAAAGAAATACTAAATTTAATTAATGATTAATGAAAAACATTTATCTTGATTTATACTAGATTCGTCTACGGCTTGTTTAGGGACTCATTATCAATAATAAAAAAAACATTTAATTAAATTTATAAACAATAATTAAACTTACAATAAGTAAATTTATATTATGTAATTTGAAGAAAAAACTAAAATTTTCATATCTAACAAACCATCATTAATTAAATTTATCAACAAAGAAATATAATAAAATTATCAATTAGTTAATAGAAATATTTTAAAATAGAATGCTTCATTCTTAGTATTTTAGTTTGGGTTGGATAAGTTAATGGGTCATTTTTAGTTAGGTTAAGTTAATAAAAAAATATCGGAAAAAAAGCCAGCTAAAGACACTTTTTTTTTTTAATTTGACTTGACGAGTCAACCTGTCCGTTTTCATGGCAGATTAAATTGGGCTAACCTATTATATAGACGAGCTTGAACTCTCAAGATATCTCATTTAAAATGCGGGTAAAACGGATCAACCTATTTTGTCACTCCTAATTAAATGTATATCAAAATTCATAAAAATGCATTAAAATAAGTTTTTAAGTCATTGTGATTTTGACAATTTAAATCACAAGCTTTCTAACTCAAATTATTAATTTAATGATAAAAAAGATTATGAGGTTATGTGATCTGTTATTTAAATCACATAAACAGCTCATTCAAATCATAGCTATCAAATTTGAAAATTATGAGGTAACGTGATTTGTGATTCAAATCACATAAATATGTTATTCAAATCACATTTGTAAAGTTTGCAAATCCTAAGTTTATGTAGTTTTTTATATAGGTTTAATTGCAGATTTGGTCTCTTTATTTTAATTGAATCGTGGAAGTAGTCTCTCAATTTTATTTCTCCCAAATTTTGGTCCCTCAATCAGAATTTTGGTCCAAAACTTGATAAAATTTCATTTTTTGAAGTCGTACTACACTATTTATGATCATAGATTTCAGGTACAACTGTTGCACCACAAGATCTTGAGGCATATGTGACTTAAATAAATGGAGAAAAAAATAAAATTTCATCAAATTTTGGACCAAAATTCTGTTTGAGGGACCAAAACTAGAGAGAAATAAAATTGAAGAATTACTTTCGTAATTCACCTAAAATAGGGTGACCAAAACTGTAATTAAGCCTTTTATTTAAATCACATAATCATGTGATTCGATTCATGTTAGTAAAATTTATAAATTAATTTCGAGTTTATGTGGTTTATTATTTGAATCACATAAATATTTTTATGGTACTGAAATTCACATGATTCAAATCATGTCTTCTATGATTCGAATCATATGAACAAAGTTTAAGTTTATGAAGCAAGTAATCCATTCTTTTCGTGAAAACTCAATTCTATTTGTAGAAAAGGAAGGCTTTGATTTACTTGATTTTGTAAGCATTTCCTCAAGGATTTTATGTTCAAACATTCATCATATTGATTAATGAAATAAACTTCTTTTCTTGTCGATTAGGGACAAAATATACATTGTGATCGTGATCGAGAACGATCTTATATTTAACATGAGATGAGTTAGAAACCTATATTGTACGATAAAAACAACAATTTAATCAGGTACTTAAGTAAAACATTATTTAAAACAAAAATTTGATATCTAAAAAATTATAAATAAAAAACAATATAATTTGATGTTAAATTTAAAAGAAAATATTAATAACTAATTTTATTAAATATCAAAATGATAGTTTTATCAAATTATATAATCTAATTAATATTATTCAAAATTATCAAAAATATAAATAATGTTATAGATTTGTAAAATAAAATATAAATTTTTATGAATATCGTTTTTTCATTTACATACAATATATATCATATCTTTATTTAAATTATCTAACATATAAAATAAAACTATTTGATTTTTCATGATTTTCGTAAGATTTTAAAATTATCTATTAATTAATGTCAATTATTTTTTCAATATATATATAATTATTTTATTACTTATCAAATATTTTTAATATTTTATTTTTTAATATTTAAATGTATCGTTATAAGTTAATTTGAAATATTTTATTTTATTACATATCAAATATAAAATATAATAATATTTATTCAATCACTATTATATTTTATTTTTATTTAACTTTACATCATATTTGATCTACAGTGCCAAACAGCTAAAACGTTCAATTTTTTGCATCATAGTATTCATAGTTAAGTATACTAGCTCTAAAAGTGATGATAAGTTTAATGTTTTTGCATCATAGTAAATCGATAGTTACATATGAGCTTGATAAAAATACATTTGAGCTAAAGAGTTAATGGAGTAAAAAACAAAATAGTAAAAATGTTAATATAATGACCAGTGTAATAACATTTTCCATTAAGACGTTTGTTCTTTATCATGTTCGTTTCTTTTTCCACGTTATCATATGTTGAATTCAAACGTATAAAATATATTTTTAAATTAATTCAATCTAAACAAAAATGAGGGATTTTTGAAAAAATATTAAAAAAATATAAAAATGAAAACAAGTGGTCTTAATTTATTGAAAAGACTTCAAGTTCTTGATTAATTCTCATTGAAAACCCAATATCTGAGAATGAACCTACCTCTTCGCCAATCAATTGGGCTTCAAAGCCCAATAGATAATTAGTCGGGCCTAACAGGATTCCATTATGACCCAAAAAAATAGCTAAACGAATACACATAAGTTACTAATTTTTTTTGAAGCCCACACATGTTTCAGATTTTTTAAATAAAAAATATATTTGTTGTTGACCCAAAAAAAGGTTTTGGATTTGTACATTGGAATTTTTTTATTTATTTATGTTCACTTGCGTAACTGATAAACATGTTTCAAATAATTTTCATCAATAAAAATCTAAATTGATCTTCTAAATGGTTTTAACATTTAATAAGTGGACCTGCACTGCAGCTGTAAAATAATCTAATTTATATTTGGAATAAAAAGTATATTTTAGAAGTATAGCACATTGTAAATTGTTTAATATTATATCTATAAAAAATTGTTTAATATTGTAAAAATAATTTGAAACGCCTAATTTTAAGTTTGTTTTGGACCTCTTGATTTATTAGGCTGACCTTGTTAGATCATTCCACTACACACTATTGTTAGTCCACCGTTAGTTTATTGTATCGAAAAAATCACTTAAAAACATATTAATTCATGGACATGGCTGAGGGCCATAGAGTAAAATTGTCAAAATATTATAAACATCAGACTTAGATGTGGAGATTAAAAAAGTAACAATAAGAAAAAAAAATTATCCTCTATTCCCACAAATTCTCCAAAAAAAAATATTATATATTCCCCTAATTTCTCTATGATTTTTTCTTGAAAATCACTCGTTGAAAGTTCTCTAGCTCTTATGAGACTCTTTCGAATAACTTAAATTAAATTTTCTTAAAAGTATAATTGTTGTGTCAGGGATAAATTTTTTAGTTTAATAGACATATATACACTATAATTATCATAAGTCATCGATTATAAAATTATTGATTGATAGTAATTATAATCATGTAATGAGCTTAAAAAATCCACGATTCTTGTTAACTATTTATAGAAAATCGGTTTACACTAACAATACATGTATTTCTCTATTTATTTTTCATAAGAAATGAGCTTTTGAATGATAAGAATTAATGGGTACTCAACTTGTGGTATCCAAAGTACAGGATGACTGCGTTAAACTGGTTTGGTCTATTGTTTGATCGATGGTTAAATTCCATGCTTTATTCTTATACCCACAAATTAAAGGAAAAGACATAAATGTCTCAATACAAATATTAAAAATTTCACATTTTTAACGTCATTTGTCGGCACATAAAGTGAATAAAAAAAAATTACTTTTTAAAATTTTTCAATACATAAATTGAATTCCAAAAAAGTTATAAATTTTTTTTTAATACAGAATACTATTTCTTAAGATATTTTTTTAAAGTTTTTTGGAAGTACCAAAAAATTTATTTTAATTTTTTTGAAATATATACAATATTGGAAAACTTTTTTTTTTAACATTTCTAAAAGTTACTGCAAAATTTCAACCCACAAATTTTTTTGAAGTTTTTTTTTAAAATTTTTTTATTACTTTATTATTATTTAATTTTTTTTAAAGATGTGATACGAAAAACTTTTTTATTAGTTCTCCGATAATGAATTTG
>JBBPBS010000359.1:1312414-1347783 GCA_037974835.1 Cicer judaicum
TTTTATGTAAAATAATGATAAATTTTAAAAAAATTTAAATTTAAATAAATTAAATATAAATTTTTTAAATTTTGTAAATTTCTATTAAAATTAATAAAAACATGAAAACTATAAACTAAAATTTGAATTCGTTTATTTTATTGTGGAAACATTTTTGAAAATATTGCAACTATGTCTGAAAAAAATCATTTAACTTGCATGATAATTTTATAGAGATTAAAAAATATTTTTTTACAGAAATTAAAAATAAAAAGTTGATACTTATAAAAGCTAAAAGTTTATTTTAAAAATAATAGTTTTATGTTTTTTCATTTTCGATTTTCTTGCATTCCCAAAAAAATTAAAATAATTGTTATTTCAGAAAAGTCAAGTTTTTACTGTTCTGATATACTAGAAAATTCGATTATCCGAAATATAAAATTTACCACAGTTGGTCAATGGGTAAACGTCGTGTTACTATAGTTATATTTAAAAAATAAATATAACTCTGATTTTTTTTAGTTTCCCATAATAATAAAAACAATATTTTTGGAAAAGTAAAAGAATGGGTTAGTTGGATTTTTTTTTCTTCAAAAGATTCAAATTTTGAGTATCAAAACTTTTGTATTTGGGCATACTCATTCTATTTTCTCAAAATAATTTTTTATTTTTATAAATTAGAAATTTAAGTTTATCGAAATTAATCTTTTTCTTCCAAAAATCACTACGTATAAACAAATTTCAAAATCTCAAACACCGTATAGAACCTTTGCTATTATTCAGTGATGCACCTCAACGAAGTATTTGTTCATCTCTACATATCTACAAGTTAGTAACCCATGCCAAATAGCCAAGTCCGGCCCAATAAATTAAAAGGTTTAAAATATAATTTAAAATAAATCTCTTTAAAAATACAATAATAAAATTAAAGGTTTTTTAAACTTAATTAATTTTACAATATTAAGTAATATTATTTTCAGTAAAATTAGAGGTCTTTAAAGCAAAATTTAAAATGCTCGTTCAAAAGCGGTACTAAAATATTACTATTTTCAAAGATAATTTTGAAGGGTGACACAAGTTAAAAAAAATGTATTAATTAATAATGATCCATGTCTCAAATAAAAAATTAATAATGATATTTTCAATGCAAATTCTAAGTATAATACTATCGGTTTCATATTAGTTCGAAATTGAACTCATATCACATCATGATAGATACAAATAACGTACGAGTAATTTTGTAATAGAAGATCCCCTTAATATAGTGATGTAATTTAAATAAGTCCATAGTTATTTGAAACATGTGACTCACTCTAGATGGTCACATGCTAGTTAACCGTTACTATACTAGTACATTCATTTCGTGTGTGAGTAGTATTCATTTGTATTACTATCACTCTCTCCCTCTTTATTTATAAATTTTATAACATTATTTTTAACGAGATAATATAATTAACACTTAAAAAATATAAAATATACATATAGTTATAAGATTTTAAGGTCAAATTTAAAAATGATATTTAAATAACAATATCAATATTTTATTAATTGAATTAAAATTTAAAAATATATTTTATAACAATTTTATATATATTAAAAATATTAGTAGTGTAATTAGTTACGTGTATAAATTGAGTACGACTATTACTTATTATTTAATTATAGACATGTAATATTGTTTTTCCATATATTTCAAAACAATTTGATAATATTAATAAAAGACATATATTTAAAATGAGAAATAAATATGACTAAAAAGTTATACATGTTATATTTAAGAGAAACAATGTATTAATAAATGTTATGATTAACGGATTATAAAAGTGGAGTAGTAACTAATATATTTGTTTATGTTTATATATATTGTTAATTTATTGAATTCGCGACTTATGATCGTTTAGATACGGTCAAACGAGAAAACTGATAGTCTGATACTAGTGTATATAATATATATATATATAATACAACAAAGGTTCTCTCGAAATCTGATTCAGCAAATACTAATTTCAAAATGTCCTAACGAGAAAGAAATATAATGATTGGTAAGAACGTGATGACTTTAGAATATATTTTTTCATAGAAGCTAATAATGCTGAGTTGGCATATAGTTGAGGACGTTTATTAAGGGCACGCGTATTACAGTTGGTATGTTGAAATTATCAAACCTACTTCTTCATATTCCCATTCTAGATGTTTAACATATAAGATATGTTATAGTCTATCACTTATATTTTTAATATTATTTCTGTTTAATGAAGAAAAAATATATAATAGAAGGTCCATTATAAATTAACAATCAGTCTTGTTCAGGTGATTTTACTACTTGCAAAATTTGTACTGAATTAGATTATGTGATTTTTACTATTTTACGTTGAAATCAATTTTTTATGTTAAAAATTATAGTGTATATGATATTTAATTTATTTGATAATTATTATTGTTTTTTAAAATTATATTTTTATTTAATCATTTATTTGCACAAATAAAATTAAAATATTATATATTATTGACATAGTTATTTTAGATTTTTATCAACAGAGTATGAGTGCCAGAGTTGGTATTTTTGTAATATTATTTTAGGAACTTTGGAGAGAAAATCTCGAATAATTTTATTATATAATTAGTAACGTTATTCCTCGGGCAATATGCTTATCTATTCCTCTATAATTGCCAATATTTAGTTTTTTAACGCATAACGTAATAACCAATAAATTATTGCATTTTATAATATTAATAATCCTTTTCTTATGATACTTTAAATTATTTATTATATCATTATATCTATTTCGTTCTATAATAATTAATTAAAAATATTACTATTGATAATTTGATAATTAATAATACATTTAACATTAAAAATAATAAGTAAATAAGATTAACTTGTTTTTTACATATGCAATAATTAAAATGGAGTGGTAGGTGTCTAAGAGATGAGTTCAATAATAAAAAATTGATTTTAAAATTTGAAGTGATATGATTCAAATCTTAGCAGAAATACTTGTAAGATGCCAATCAGTATAATTGCTATTAAAAATCATTTTTCTTCTCCAATTTGTTTTTAAGAAAGAATGGAAGGAATATTACTTTTGCCTAATATCAGTGAAAGCATATTATAAGCTGTAAACGTATGTACTTGTGTACTCGGTTATGCGTTGTCTAAATTGCAAAGAATATTCTTTAAATTATTGGAAAGAATTACTTGTCTGCTTTTAAAATTCGTTTTTTTTCTTCTCATTATTTCACACATAAAAAAAAAATACTTTTTAAATTAAAATTTGAGACTGAATACTGTATCGTTTTTGATCAATCATAAATATATTTTTTTGGATAAATTAAGATAATAATGTTGGAACTAATAATAATGTTGTAACTAAGTTAGTTTTGTGACATTTTAATGATAACAAAATACATAAAAAGATAAACATTTATCTTCTCAAATTATTTTAAGTGCGCAAAAAATATATTTGACTAATCAAAGTTAGGAAAAATCAAATTCATCTCATGATAATTATCATCTGACAACATAAAACTCTAATTAACATTGGATGACAATAATTGAAAATCATCTTGTTACAAAATATAAAAAATAGTTAGTTCAATAAGAGAAATTGACGGTGTGTATGCATTTAAAAGTTTGCATCTAATAATCAATTTAAATTATTTGAGCATATAGTATTAGATGATAGGAATGTAAACAAACTTCTGAAAATTTCAGATGAAGCTCTAAGGGCAAATCATTGATATATTATTTAAATCAATTGATTAATGACAACCTATAAAGCAAAGTTAGTCCTACAACTCTATTGATGTGACGTCTACAACAACAAAAACTATAAAGAGAACTTCAAATCAAATGTTGAAATTGAAAAATATAAACATCTCTAAGAAATTCTCAAGAAACATTTCTAAATGAATGTCTATAGAGAGAAAATAATCATAAAACAAGAAAAGAAAAAAAATCAAGTTTAAGTTAAATAAATTATATTGAGAGAAAGTCTTAGAATAAGATCGTTGAATAGAAAATCTTGTCTAATGAGAGTTTAGATCTAGTTGTAAATCAATCAAGTACATAAATTTATATCTTATATAATGAGGTTATAAAACTTGCAAGTATATGATTGAATTGTAATGCACTTTCTTACGAGAGTTAGAATCTTAAATGACTTTGTATCACAATAAATACAAACTTAAATATTGTTAATGGGCTCGATAGTAACAACAAACTTTAATGAAAAAGAGATGTCTAAAGATGTTAGAATACTATTAAACCTTAGTAAGATAGTTGTTGGATTGTTGGTAAGACTAATTTTGTTGTTGTGCCTCGTGAGGCGAGTAAAGACTGCAATTGTAGGGTCTGATGAGGCTAGATTAAACAATTATAATAGCATACAAGTGTACATTGTCTTCAACAAATAGTATAATGAAAGTAGATATCGTACCCACAAAGATTATAGTGTTAAATATTAATTATCAAGAATTCCTAAGAACAAAACTTGTTTGCTAATAAAAAATAAATAATTTTTTCAGTAGTCACCTGCAATATAAAGATTTGTGGGATGAGAACATTAATTAAACAAACTTTAGTTTGAATTTGATTAAAAGCAGTTGATGAAAATTTATCCTTCACAACTACGATATTGTTCAATACTTTTAGCACAATTTTGTCTAAAGTAATCATATTATCCAAACTCAATACCCTCTCTTTGATTAAATCATTTTACAACCAATTTTGTTTTGTATCTTTGTTGAGAGCTATTATCTTTTGTCGTTATCATGTATACCAATTTTTTCCTGAGTTCTTCTATGCCCTTAGGCAACTTTACCAACTCACATGTATGACTCTCATCCAATGAACTAATTTCTTCTTGCATGACCTTCAATCACGTTTTCTTATCAATATTTTCGATGGCCTTTAGGCAATACTCTGACTCTCTATTATCAGTGATCATCATATACTCACGCGGAAGATATCTCTTAAAACATTTATGTCCTATAGTAGGCCATTTGAATTGAAGCTCAGTCGGTGGCTTAGGTGGAATCCTCTAATGTAGCTCAGCATAATGAGATACATTATCTTTAGTATGGGATTTAAGTGCAACATCAATATAACTTCTGGAATTTGGTTTTTGATTCTTAACTATAAACATACTCTTCATTACCATAACCCGTAAAGACAAACTATTTGGATTTGCTATCATGCTTGGATTTATCCTCTCTTTGGGATGTGAATAAAATCTCTACAGCTAAACATTGATAGCGTTTCAACTAGTGTACTAAATTGTTGCAAGTATTAATTAAACAGTAGTACTGAGTGTTGAACTCAAGAATTGTGTTATAGTATCAAATTATGTTTAATTAATAAAATTGAACAAAAAGTTTTCAAATTAATTGAAATGTTATTTGAAACTGACAAGAGTAATAAAATTGAACTTTTCTAATCACAAAAATGTCACGGATGAACTTTACTTCAAATCCAACCTTTGTTTCGAATTTGATCCTAATTACTAGATTCCTTTATTGAATTATTATCAATTCTTTAGCGACATAACCTTAATTTCTAAAGTAACCCCTGATTCTTTAGTGGATTTAAGATTATAATTAAGCTTTAAGACAAGAATTCTCTTATTAAACTATTGTGTCTGCAAATAGTGCAATTGATTTCATGACCTACATCTATCCCTAGACTACAATATTACGAATTTTCCATTTCAAGGAGTCATAAAGTCCATTTCCGTTTCAAAATATGAATTGTAAAACAGTTTAAAGTTGATCAAACAATAAAAAACATTAAGCATAGAGATGAGAAAAATAATTCAATAAATTCCTTCATATAACTAGAAATCAAATCAAACAAATAAGAGTTTCATCTTATTTCACTCATCCCTAACAAATTGGGTTTAGTTACTCCTAACAAAGATACACAAGATAGAGATTAAAGAAGAATTAAAATAAAGATTCATGAACGATTCTTGCTAAAACTACCTCATTGGTGTTAGAACTAGCCTCCTATGAGTTTATTTACAAGGGCACAAGTTACCAAACATCAAAATACTCAAAAAGATATCTAAAAAATGAGAAAAACTTATTTTTATGCATTCTGCAGCGCGTCATGCGCTCCAACGCAAATCAGGGAAGCTCCAATGCTCTTGGATCAAAACATATTGTCAAAATACTATAGAAATGTTCCCCTGACATACGTATTTGCTCTCTAGCACCCAACATATGTTGTATGAATTTTACTGCATTTTTCTCCTATTTGAGTTCGAAATCGGTTTCAATGTCTGCTTGAAAGTTGTAGTTATGGATCTTAGCTTATATTTGGACTAGGTTTGACTTCAATTGAACAACTACACTCTAGATATGGTTGAAATACTTCACATAGACTATGTTGATTTATGACCAAAATTCAGCATTGGATTAAAACAATGAAACAACCAAAATCTACTAAAAAACAATCTCTACTAAATCAAGGAAATAAGAACATAATGATTTCATTCAATTAAAAACTAAAATCGACAAACTATATCAAATAACTCCTTAAATTAAATAATGATGAAAGATAAATAAGATTAAAAATAATGAAAAATCTACATATAATGGTAAAATCCAATACAATTTTCATTGCTTCAAGAAAGAGGCTTTCAATAATTTTGCACGAGAGAACATACACCCAATTTTGTCAACTTGATTCCACATCCTTTGCTAAATGGACCTCTATATTCTCCATAGTTATTTGCTCGGACACATTTCAACTTCATTCCTTTTTTTTTTTTTTTTTTTAACACTTGCATGAAAGTTGTTAAAGACTCTAAGTATTTGGTCATTAGATTTCAAAGGAAAAAACCAACACTTTTCTAGAATGCTCGTCAATAAAAGTAGCAAAATATGTGGCACCGCCTAGAGATTTACTATCCATTATGTAAACATTAGAGTGAATGTAATCAATAATATGTTGCCTCTCATGAGAACCAAAATTACAAAATGAAACTTTAAGTTGTTTTCTAGTAAAATAATGAGGATTTATTTTTCGAGGCTTACCTTTAATAGGAAGAAAATATTTCTTCTCAAGGATGTTAAGTCCTTTATCTATCAACTGACTATGCCACATATGCCATATATATATATATATGGATTCATTTTCAATAGTATTAAGAGCTTCCTTACATAGATTAACATAGACTCTATAGAGAGTTGTAGAATTTTGTTTCTTTACCACCACTAAAGGCCTTTTGGTGATATTACATATGCCACCACCATCAAAGTAAGTGTGAAAGCTTGTACCATAAATCAAGTTGAGATGAATATAATGAACATGTCTTACATTCTTCATTTGAAGCTTGTACGCGATCCTAGTTTAAATTAAATCATCTCCTACAACTATTTTGCATACTCATTTATCTCTTATTGTTACCATACCAAATTATCCAAAAGTATAATATGAGAATAAATCACACCTAGAAGAGATAAGGTATGAGGAATAAAAATCAATAATCGAAGTTCCTGACATGCAAGGTTTATGGACTTATCATATCAAAAAATGTAGACAACACTTATAGATGCTACTGCAGCTATATCTTTATCAATTTTCTTCTTTTTTTTCTTCTTCTCTTTCTCTTGAGTGATCTACCTTGAGAAACCTTCAATTTCTTTTAATTTGACCTACACTGCCATAATTGTAGCATGTCACTTTTTTTTCTAGTCCTCCACTATTTTAATTTTCGTGCATTTGTAAAAGTCTACGTTGACTTATTGTTGTGATTGTATAGTTAGTGTTTCTGACACAGTGGAAGAACTAATCAAAACAAGCTCATTTCTTCAAGCTTTTTCATTTATCATACTCTCTTCTACATTGTTGACATTGAAAGTATCTCATTTAGAGTTGAATTGGTCAAAGTTTCGACAAGGACTTCCCAATTCATCAAAGAAGGAACTCAATTGTAACAAATCTTGCAACTCGTTGTCAAATTTAATATCTGTAGCTGTTAACTTATTCACTGTATTACGAAAAATACTCATATATTATGCCATTGAATCACTGTATTTATATTTCACATGGACAAGCTTTTGAGTTAAGCATACTTTATTTTGCACATTATTCCGCTCATACATCTCTTTTAATTTCTTCCACATTTTTTCATTATTTATTTCAATTTCTACACGTAGATATACATTTAAATCCAACCATTGTCTTATCAGGGTCACTGCTTTTCTACTCATCTTTTTCTAGTCACTTTCAAATTTATTATTGGGTTTAGCGATTTTTGACCCCCTCAATAAGATCTTACATCTCTTGACATTAGAGTATTTTAAAATGTGTAATTAATAGAATTGTGATTAATCATATTTGAACCAATAATCACACAAACTAAAATACAATACAATAATAATAAAATAAACAAATTTAATATCAACATACCAGAATTTTAATGGAAAAACTTCATTCAAAGTAAGAGAATAAAATCTATGAAGATCAAATCTAGTAAAACATTCTATTAAGTAAATAATGAGTATGCTAAAGTCTTTTTAGTAACACTGGATATAACAACTTTCAAATAACCATAATCCAAATCTGAAAATCAATCAATAACAAAACACTTCACCAAATTGAGTAAACTAAGTTTTCTCAAAAACATTAAAACCTACGTAGATATAAAAAAACAATAAATGCTGCACAACTGTCTACGATCAAAACTGATTTCTTTCTTCTCGGGGCTGCCTCTATTTCTCAAACCACATGGGCCAAACTCGTTAAAATACTTATTTCCGTTTTATTTTTTTATTATTTTGTGTGGACCCTCTTAGATGTAATTCACCCAACAAAATATATATATGAGAGGCTTATTTTTCTGTGATGCATAGTAATTTATTTTTAAATAGTTTTTTTTATCAAATTCATCATTAGAGTTAAAATAAAATAAATTACTTTAATATTTGTGTCTCAATAAAATCAACATAAACAACCTTACTTGAAATTTTAAAAATATTAATAAAAAATATTTATTTATATTTTATATTTTTTTACAAATTCAACCGTTAATTTTATCAAACACTTTAAATTAACTTAATTAATTTATCAATTATCCGCTATCAACCTATTATAAGTTCTTCTGCTATCAAATTATTTATCTTCCATCCATTATTCTTGTCAAACAAAGCCAAAGAGTTCACTAAAATAGGTCTCCAAGTAATTATAATTTTATCTAAAATTGTAATAAAAATTAAAAGCATGAAGATATATACATCATTAATTAATGCGAAAGAAAATAAAATAAATGTAGGCACGTGAAGAATATCATAGATGGAAATGGAACAAGTGTCTTGATTAGGATAATTTCCTTATAATTGAGCATATGCAAGTTAGCAACTGAATCGGATCTTCAATCATTTTCAAAGAAATTATAGTTCACATGCAGCAAAGCAGAAGCAAAGTCTAGGTTTTATGAAACGTGCATGTTCTAACAAAAAAAGAGAAGAAAAAGAAGAAGAAGAATCGAAAATGTTGAATATGACTTAGCATTAAAGAACATGATGGCTTAGCTAGTGACAGATGTAAGGATATCTATTGGCTTGATAGTGACGTGCCATGTGCATACTGCGCAATTTAAGGGCATGCAATGCAACTTTCAAGCCATACATCGCGTGTTATACCCCATTTACTCTTGTTTCTTCTAGTTTTTATTTTAAAAGATTTACATAAATAATAGAAACTCAATTGCCTACATTATTAATTGATTTTAAGCAAAAATATGATTGTTGTCCTTTTTGAAACATCCACGTAAATGGAACTTTAGAAAGGGTTCATTATAGTTTAAAACTTTTTAAATATTGTTTGAGGCGCACACCGAAAAATGAAAGTTTTTATCGTAATTGATTTGTTAATGGTATTTGAAACGATCAACATAAATTTAATAGAGATTAATTTAAGGAAACAAAAAATTTGATTGATGTTTTTTTTTATTAATATTTTGATACTTCAACTATATTCACAAAGATTTTATTAATCACAATTAATAAAAATATTAAGATATCGTATTTTTAAATTTAAATCAAGTCTAAGATGTTATATTCCATTTTAAAAATAGAATTTCATTTAACATATAAAATCAAGACAATATTGTCAATCAAAAAATTGTAATAACAATATTTCTATCAATCTTACACCAACACAGAATCTCTCATACAAATAAAATAAAATCAAATAACTATTTAAAAATAGACGTATCAGATATTTATATATACAGGTTTCTCTAATTCGTCCTTGTTCATAGAATGCATCATGCCCTTATTCAATCGAATGAAATTTTTTTTTCTTTTATTATTGATTGTGCATGTTTACAAGATCCTTTGACAAATGTTACAAAACCTTGCTCACAAACTTTCTTTCTTAACACTCTTCTACACAAAAACTTGGAATAACCAACAAAATTTGAACACACATTTATCTTAAGATGAAGATCGCACTTCACTCTTTGCAAGATAGACACCTAGAAACCTCTTTCTAAGAAACCCTTAAAGACCACTTGTAATCCTTCGACATGCAATTCACCGACATCCCCTCAATGATTTGCATTTAGAACAACTCAACAATTGATATCCACTCATTGTTGTTTCTCACTTCAAAAATCGATTGCACCCTGTACTTCATTAAGAAAGAGTCTTCAATTGATGATATGAGTTTGAATTCCCGAGTATAAGGAATGGGTTAAAGTAGTCTTATGTTTAGAAATGTATAAAGTTATATGGTACATGGAAAGGCTAGACCGATTAAAAACAATTTTTATGAGCAATAATAACTTTGTAACTATCATAACAACTTTAAACTGTCAAATTTTAAGACTACAGATCTAGTAAATTAATTCACACATTAGATTAATTGACTTACACATGTTATAAAAATCAAATATGAAGTTTGAAGTTGTGTAAGTCGATTTACACAGATGTAAGTCGACTTTTAGAGCCCCTTGCCTGGCTAGTAAGTCGATTCACACACCACATGAGTTGACTTATAGTCTTGAAATTTCAAAAATTGAGTTCTTGAAGTACATATACCGATTCATAAATTAGTAAGTTGATTTACAAAATTTAAAAACACTTGAAAAGTTTTAAATGAGTTTCAAAGAATACCAATGCAATAGAATTTGCTTCAAAGTTTATATATATATAAGCAAATGATAGCAACATGTAACTAAGTTTATGGATGATAAAAACCTTTTTCATAAATATTTGCTTGATCAAATAATCTATGCAAGAAATTCAATAAAGTACACACAAATATGTATCATTTAGACCAAACAAGTTAATTACATCACTCAAAATAATATTTCTGAACTAAAATTAAATAAGAAGATAACTTATAATAATTACAAGATAAATAAATGAGAAATAGTGTGTATCTATAAGAGAAAGATGTGATAAATATAGTTTGTTTAATGTTTTCTCTATTTATAAATATAAACCAAAGTTAAGATTTTTTTTCTTTCTAAATTTGTGTAAAATTATTTTAACTTTGACCTATATTAATGACTTGACAAGTTGAGAGAGTACATTATTTAATATAATAGAAAGATAGAATAAATAAGAATGAAATAAGTGTGTTTTCTCTTTTTTTTTATCCATTTATTTGAATCAAAAATAAGAGAAAAATATAATTATTTTGAAAAGGACAAAAATATTCTTAGCTAAAAATAATTATATAGATATTTTAGTTCTAAATGGTAATTTCTAAATAAAAAATATTAAAAAAAATATGGCGACTAAGATATAGTTATATGATACACGTTATAATGAAAATCTTCTATCGGAATATTTGAGTTATTGGTAACCTTGATAGGAGGTAAGTTTTAAAAATTCTTGTTTGTTATTGATTAGATTGGCATGAAAAACAGTTCAATCCATCAACTCAGCTATCGATTTAATCAATTATTATCCGCTGGTTCGGATTATGATTATTAGAAACTAATGAGCTGTGCAAAGCATATACATTAGGTTGTTGATCCAAATTAAATACTATTTTAATTTTAAATATTATATAATATGTGATAAGCTCTAATTTTTATATCATGCAGGGGAGCATAATCCACTTCTCATACTAATCAATAACATTCAAGGTGGGATCTGATACACCCCAAAACAAGGAAAAAACATTATCAACTCGTCTTTATTTTCGGTTGACATCAAAAGTAGCCATCAAAAGTAAAAAGTAAGTCTTAAATAAATTATTCATTTAATAAATTAATATAAAATTGAATTTCATTAATTCAAAAGTTTATTATTAATATAATAATTAAATAAATAAACTTTTAACTAACTATAAAATCCGTCGTTGTAAAATTCATCGTTATAATATGATCATCAATATTTATCTATATTTATTTCTAAGAGTATAAGTTTAATTAAAATTATTTAATAATATATCAAATAATTTTAAAATTTTATAAAATTAATTTATTTAAACTTTTAATTTATAATTAAATTGATAAAATTTATTATTTATATTAATTTATTAATTAATTTATTATAAAATAACTTATAATAAAATTATTCATACAGTCAACAAATCTATATATATATATATATATATATATATATATTATAAAATTGTAATTCATTAAAAATTAGATAACAAAAATTTGTCTTTCAAATGCGAAAGAAGTTGACCGGCCAACAAAATTTCAAAAGTTTTTTAAAGAGATGAGATAAAGAAAAGCACTAATTAATTTTTGTCCACACACATCTTACATGATCTTATCGCATTATATAAGCAACTTTTGATAAACGAATTTAAAGTACATGTACCTTGTATTGATCACCTTGTCCAAATTTTACGTTCTATCCAACAACAACGTGGAATAAATGTTTAATTTATTTAGGGGAGGCAAAACAATCCATGCACTAGATTAACCCATTTAAAATAAAGAAAGAGTTTGCATCTATCATTCTAATTCATCCATTAATTAATTAATGAATGATCGGATTGACCCGTCCATAAAAATAAATTATATACATTAGTAGTTCACTAAATTTTAATGCAGTTCAATAATCATTAAACAATCAATAAAATCATATGATTAAGTTTTTATTGTGTTGAAGCAAAAAAATATGTTAATAACAATAGAAAAAATAATTGAGTTAGTAAAAAAATAACTGAAACAGAAATAAATTTTTTAATTCAACTCGCAAGAATACTTGACATAACCCGCCTCATCATTGTTTTAATTTTTCAAATGATTAAGAAAGATGAACCAACTTGAGTGATAGCGAGCAAAAAATTAATTTGTCCCATCTAAATTAACAGATTAATTAAACGGGGTTGTTGGCAAACTCAACCAGGTTTGCCATTAAATCACATGAGTTAGCTTTTTCATTCAAAAGAATTAGATTTTCTTTTTTTTACTGTAAGTAATTCAGTATAAGTCTTAAAACAAATAACTTAGGAGATGAATGTTGTAATAATTGAAATCATATCTATAAAAAGTTTAAAGCACATGAACCAAGTGATGCACATGAATTTAATGAGTAAATAAATTGAATTAAAAATCGGATTTAGAAAAAAATATAACAATTGATAAATATTTTCAAGAGCTTATAAGAAAGAAAAAGAAAAACACTGGAAATATGTTTTAATTAGAATTAGGGGTGTTCATGGTCAAAACTGGTTATATTTAGTTCTTGAAAATCACATTAATGGTTTTGTTCGATTCTTGAAAATGATTTTAATAAAACTAATTAGTTTTAGAATCAAAGAATCAAATTTAGTTAAGTTCTGAACTAATTTAAAATTAATTTATAAATATAAAACAGTTTTATATTTTGAACAATTTTTAGTTAAAATTGATTTTGAACTAGTTATTTAGTGAATTTTTCCAAAACAAATACACGAAAAGAATTTTGAAATTCTTTCGACAAAAAAGTTTGCTTTTTCAAGAATTTTTTTCTAATATTTTTTCCAAATAAAATAAATGTACAAAAGTTTTGATTACTTGCCAAAAACATATTTCAAAAAAACTTGTTTTCAATTGTTTTGAGAAAAAAAAATGTGTTTCAATTTTTTGGAGAAAAACATATTTCAAAAATTTTTCAAGAAGCAAATTTCAATTAAGGTTAAAATAGTTAAATCGTTTTTTGAATTAAATTTAATTAACTAATTTATTTTAAATATATAGTTTAATTCACGAATCTTCTAATTGGATTCATTTATTTTGATTTGCTCAGTTAATTTTTTCAATATTATCCAGGTAGCGTTATATTTTACACACTCCTAATTAGAATAGTTTTTAATCTTAAAAATCTTGTTCAACAATATATAAAACAAGAATCAAATTCAAATAGTTAGAAGAACACAAATTTATTAGTTCGTCCAAGACATCTTAAATCACAGGACCGACGTGATTCCTATACTTGCATAAAAAAATTGCATTTCCTCTTGTAAAAAAGCTGAATTTTCATTTAATAGTTTGAGGTTTTTTAATAAGCAAAGGAAATTTAATTTTGTATATGAGAACAAGGGATATTGCTATTTGTTAAAAAATATGGGATTGTTTGCCACCACAATGTCTATGGTCTACCGATCCAAAATAGTGTTGTAAAAAGAAGTAACTGCCATTATTGAATATGGTGCAAATTATATGTAATAACTTTAATATCCCTATAGGCTTGTCTTTAATAAGGTGAAAAGATGTTTTATCACCCAAAAAATAACAAAGAACGAGAAGATAGGGAGATATTACACAAATGTCATATAAAAAGGTCACAAATTCTTAGGCCTCTCGAGAGAATTTGAGACCTAAAAATTAGAACCCTACTTGCCGCACAGACATCATTTCCATCTCCACCTTTTGCATCATATTTCATCACCATTAAAGACAATTTACACTAGTTTACAAATATTAGGATTGAAGAAAGGAGATTTGCAAAACAAGTTGAAGCATAATCTACATAATTACTAATTAGGCTTGTATTTCCTTATTTTTATCCATCATTTATGTATATTCTAAGTTGTTATGTTTACTTTGATGCTATCTTCCATTTTCAATATTCATTTACAACCTCATTATGAGCTAAACACTTTGTAGTTAAGGATCAATGATATTTTAAATAATATTTATGAGTTATCTAATCAAGCTAATGTATTGTTATCTTTAAATATAAGACTAACAAATTTAGGTTGAACATTTAGTCTTTAAATTTGAAAAAAGAAAAAGATAGAAATGTTTGTTTAATATGGATGAAGTCAAGATGTATAGAAAAATGGTTAAAATTAAAAATTAAGAATAACATTTAAGTATATAGAACAATATTAGAATTACTTAAAACTAAGGCATTTGAAAATCATTATAACAGTACTAGAAAATCTTTGTGGTCACTCTTTTCATAATGTTATAACATGTTTTAATATTGTATTACCCATAAATTGAACTTATAATTAAGTTGTATACTTAATTCACTTCCATCATTTGGTTTTTAATCGTATTTCTTCTCATTTAAAATTGTAATTTAAAATCAAACTTTCTTTAAACTATTAATATATAACAAACAAGTTAACTGTTTAGTACAATGTTGAAATTAGTAATACACTCAATCTTTATCGAAAAATAATCTTTTATTATACTTCTTATTTTTTACTATGTATATTTGCAAAATTATTTTATGTAACAAAGCATTAAACACAATTGTATATATTTTAAATCACGGTTTTCATGAAGACACTTTTTAAATTATTAATGTTGGGAATTGAGTTTGATAGATATACATGTCTGCAGATGTATGATTAGGGTGAAAATGGTATAATCTACAAGTGATGAAACTTGACTCAATTAGGAGATATTTTATTGGATATGCCGAAAGGTCTCAAAGTGTCGATTTTATGGTTAATGATTCATATCACACTACTAGGATTGTGGAATCAATAAATAAAAATATATTTGAAATGATTTGATTAGTTGGAGTAATCAACCTAGAAACTAAGTCTAGTGATATATCACATAGAGTCATCACTTCGAGTGTTAGGTTGGAGATTATTCCTAACATCCCACAAGTTCAAATGGATGTTGATCAACCAGTCATTGAGATTTAATAAACTATTGATAATCTAGTTGATCATTAAATACTTGAAAGTGACAATCAATTAGTTGAACATAATGATCCACAATAAAATATTGATTCAACATTGAGGTGATTTGCTAGGACAAGAAAATCATAAATTCTTAATGGTTATATTGTGTATCAACATGTAGTTGACTAAAGTATTGGAGCAGAGAATGATCTTGGAACTTTTCCACATACCATGAGTAGCAAAAATTTAAATTTTGGTATGATGACATGAATTGCATGAAATCCAACTATATTTGGGATCTAGTATAGTTACATAATCGGATAAAATTTATTGGTTGTAATTTGTAAATAGATATTTAAGAGCATTAAGACTTCGTTAGGTCATATTGAGAGATTCAATGTTAGACTTGTTTATATAGTATTTATTCAAATCAAGGAAATCAATTACACATATGTTTTCTCTCTTGTATCTAAGAAAGATTATATTAAAGTTATCTTGGCATTAGTAGTTTTTTGTTAATGAGCCAGTTGTTTGGATTAAGTGTGAGAATATTAAAATTTTAAGTGTTTGGATTTGAAAGTGCACACTCGAATGTAGTGCTTCATAGGTTATGGATATAGAAGATTGTAGCTTGAATGAATATTATGATAGTTGTAATGGTTAATACATTCTCTAAAGTAGAATACTTTTACATAAGTTGTTGGTTCAAAACATAGAAGCACCAAGAACAAAATAACTTCAAACTCTTCCCTTTTGCAACAGCGACTACAAACAAATTTATAAAATCAATTTATTATGTATTTGGTGAGTGATATTCTGTTTTTGATTTCTTTATGCTCTTGATTTCCTTATGTGCTCTTGATTTATTATCCATCCTCCATGTGCTCTTGATTTTCTTATGCCTCACATTGTCTCTCATACTCACCTGTTGCTTCAAATTGTTACTTGAAGTTGTTGTGCTCGTCGTTGACATCTTGTTCTCATGCATACCAAAATGTGGTTTAAGTTCCTATATTTCTCATCTTATGTTTGCTTCTTATTAAGCTCATTGTTGATCTATGTTTGTCCTTCTTGTACCATTTTATTATATTTTTTGCAAACATATCTCTTGTTAAAATTATTAATTTATTTTGAATATTGAAAAGTTAAATAATTTATTTATAATAAACTAAAATATATTAACACATCATCCAAACACAAAATAAACAAAGAAAAAATAAAATTTACAACCACCACATAACCATTGTGGTAAAATCTAGGTAGTCAATCGCGACCGAATGTGGCGGCGAAGGGCATGGTCACGACAACATGGAAGAAGGGAGATCGCGTGTGTTCGTGGTTGTAACTCGCATTCCAGGTCGTGGGTTCTCAAACTCTAGAAAATGTTTTAAGCATAATCTTTGCATCAAGTTCTTCTAATTTCAAAATTCCCTTCTTCCTCTTCTTTGTTCCTCTCACTATATCGTTTACCAGCCACCACCAGCCAACTGCGTCGTTCCTCTTCTTTATTCTTCTTCGTTCTTCTCACACCACTGTTGCGCCACCTCTAGACCAACCTTTTTCGTCCTCTATTTCGTCTTTGTTAATACTATGTTATTTCTTCCTTTTTCTATTATTTATTTAGTTTTGTTTTGTTACTTCTTTCTTTTTATTTTTTTCTTTCTACTATTTTTATTTAATTTTTTCTGTTTCTCTTTTTATTTATTTAATTTTCTTGTTTTTTCTTTATGTTGTTTTTTTATTAAAGTTTTCCCTTTTGTTACTTTTTTCAATTGATTATTTTTTTGTTTTTTTTTTGTTTTTTTTGTTTTGTTTTTGTTTTGTTTTTGTTTTTTTATTGAATGTTTTTCTTTTGTTATTTCTTTCTTTATTTTTTTATTTTATATTATTTTTCTTTTGTTTTAAATTGGGGAATGACAAGAGGCAAACAAGCATAAATGATGCTTGGGACAAAAAAACAAGAACAAGAACGGTACAATATATTGCTCTTTTTTTTTTATATATTCAAATGGAATCGCTTTTAATGTATCAAAAAGCTTCAAGTTGATGTCGGAAGAGTTTGAAAACTACAATCCTTATTTGAAACCTCCAAGCTTTCATAAATTGAGGGTTCCACTCGTCGAAAAAGAGATGGAATATACAAATGCTTTGTTGAATGGTCATCAATTGCATCGCACAAAATACGACTGCTCAATAATGTTAGATGGTTGGACATACATAAATAATAGGACTTTGGTAAATTTCTTCTTGAATTCTATAGCAGAAACATGTTTCTGAAGAGTATTGATATTTTTGCTTACATGAAGAATGCAATTAAGATATTAAAGCTATTGGACAATTTTGTTGAGGAAATTGGTGAGCAAAATATTGTGCATATGATTACTGAAAATGGAAGTAATTATATATTGACTGGTAAACTACTAATTGCCAAGAGACCACACCTCTTTTGGACTTCGTGTTATGCACATTGTGTAGACCTTATGTTAGAAGATATTAGAAAGGTTGTTAAGTTTGAAATGGTTATTCAAAGAAGGATGAGTCTTGTCGGCTGCATTTTTTATCCACACATTGGTGTTGAACATAGTGAGGAAGAACACTAACAATGTTGAGTTGGTTAGATATGGAGTCACAAGGTTTGCTACCACATTTATTACTTTGCAAAGATTGCATAAATAAAAAGTCAACCTTAGAAAGATGTTCACTTTAGAAGAATGGTTTAAGTCTAATGCAGCTAACGATTCTAAAGGAAAGAAGGCAACCTGTATTGTACTTATGACAATACAAGAAAAATCCAAATTTGTAGCCAACTTTACAAATATTTTG
Source organism: Cicer judaicum (assembly GCA_037974835.1). NCBI lineage: Eukaryota > Viridiplantae > Streptophyta > Magnoliopsida > Fabales > Fabaceae > Cicer > Cicer judaicum. The sequence continues at coordinate 1,331,268 of JBBPBS010000359.1, forward strand.
TGACCGAAAAACATCCTTACAAATTGGTGACCGAAAAAGCCCACACAAACACAAAAATTGAAATTGGTCTTTATTTGTTGCTGAAAAACACCACACAAATGCTTAAAAATTTAGGTGGATTTTGTGGCTGCCTAAGCCCTCACAAAATCACAACGTTGTGATTTTGTGAGGGCTTAGATAGCCACAAAATCCACCTAAATTTTTAAGATTTTTGAGAGGACTTTTTTCAGCCACAAAATAAATATTTTGTGAGGGTAAAGGTCGCCACAAAATCCTGAAGTGATGTTACCCTTTGTGGCTGCAAAGGCCGCCACAAAAGCTTGAGTCGTTACATTTTGTGGCTGCAAAGGCCGCCACAAACAAACAAAAGTGACGTTGCCTTTTTTGGCCGGCCATGCCGCCACATAGTTTTATATCGTTACATTTTGTGGTTGCAAAGGCCGCCACAAACACCCAAAGGACTGTTGCCAGTTGTGGCGCCTAGGCCGCCACAAATCCCTGCATTGTTTACCGTTTTGGCCGTCACAAACGCCACATATTCGTTGTTTATTGTGGCTGCTTTGGCCGCCACAAAGGATCAACCAAATTTTATATATATTACTTCACTCCTCTTATCATTTTTCACTTCTGACTTCTCTCTAAACCCTCCTTCTAAATTTTCTCTCCACCTTCTCTCTACAAAAAATATTCCTCCAACCTTACTTTAATTTTGGTAAGTTTATATTATATTATATATTTAGTTTTTTATCTTTATTTTTGATTTGAAGTTATTTATGTAATTAATATTATTAAATTTTCATTTTGACAGTGGTTGTTAATTACTTCGAAAAGTTCTAAGCTCTGTACGTGAAAGGTTCAAGTCAGACACTACCCGACATCAAGTTAATATTTTATACGTTTTAAATTTATATTAGTAAATATATATGTGATATTATAAATATATTTATATTATTTTTAAAATATAGATTAGTAAAATATGTGTTATTATAGATTTATTTATAAAAAAATAGAAATTATGTTGTTTACATAATATATGATAAATAAAAGTTTGAAACACAAGTAAAACTTATTGATTTTAATATAACTATTTTTTAAAAAAACATTATTAAAATTGATTATATTATTATTTTTTGTTATAAGTCTTGATACATAATATAGTTTATTTTTTGTTAGTCTTGAAATTTTTTGTTAGTCTTGATTATTAAAAAAACATCATTTAAAATTTTATTTCGGTTTATATAATTATAGTCTTGATAATAATTTATATTGTTTGCAAATTAATGCTCCCCTAATTGACATATAAAGTAAAATTTATTGATTTTAATATAAATATTTTTCCAAAAAAACATTATTAAAATTGATGCTATTATTATTTTTTGTTATAAGTCTTGATACATAATATAGTTTATTTTTTGTTAGTCTTGATTATTAAAAAAATATCATTTAAAATTTTATTTCGGTTTATATAATTATAGTATTGATAATAATTTATTATATTATTTGCAAATGCATACTCTCTTAATTGACATATAAAGTATGTCACAATTTATATATAATACTTTTGAAAAATAAAGCAATTAATATATAAAACATCGATATATATATATATATATATATATATATATATATATATATGCACATAATTTATATATTTATTTAAGTCGTAACACAACGACAAAAGTCAACAATATTAACAAACAGCGGAAATAGTTTTTGAAACAAAATCCAAAGTATTTAAATAAAAAAATACGACGGGGCTATGAGACCTATCAGACATAGCTCATACCCTTGGAGTATTCTCGGCAGACACCTGCATAAAAACACTGCCCCAAGAATCTCTACTTTCCCCTCATCACATCAAAATGTGGAACATGGACCCATTAAAAGAAAAAGTCATCAGATAGTTTAAGCATAGATACAATCTTCCAAAATGAAATAAATACAATCCCAAGTGAAAGACATCTAGTCCTTATACAATCACCTAATTTGATCATGCTACAAAACCACACCACCCTGGTGATCTCCATGCGCCCCGCAAGATCCTCCTGACACAACTTTGGTCAAGTATGACTAACTACTTTCTCATCTCCAGGGTACTAACCGATAGGATGATCCTGGTTCTTATCTGAGGGCAAAGCCCAGATTTCCACAATAATTGTAAAGGTCACCAACCGAAATTAACAAACATCACATAAAAAATTCTTATATTTTCAAATGCTCAAAAGAACCTTTCGTCTTAGCATACTCCTCAAAAGGGTTTTCATATGTCCAAAAATGCATTAACAATGTTGAAAAATGAAGTTTTGACAATCTACATTGTCGTAGCCGAATACAATTGAGAAAATGCAAATTTTCAATTCTACAATGGCTCTGAATCAATCAACACTTCAAACATTAATATTATCAATTATGAACACATAATTAACACCAGATTAATCTCCACAAATTCACACCTCAATCACACATCGAATATTCATTAAATCAATTATGAACACATAAATACATCAAAACTTAATCAACCCAACTTTACACCTCAAAGCAATTACGATAAATCACAACAACAACCGAATATGTATATACAATCATCAAAGTATAACAAACATGACTCGCGTGCCAAGCACCCTAATGCAATCCGTATATGCCAAAATGCATCATTCTAGAATTCCAAACCAAAACCCTCATCGAGGGGCGTAAATCATAATTGTACAGCCTCTCACAGACCAGTACTAATTACCGAGGTGCAATCTCTCACGGATCAGCACGATTTACTAGCGTGCAGCCTCTCACAGACCAACACGACATACAAGAGTGTAGTCGCTCACAGACCACCATAATTTTCTAGAGTGCAATCGCTCACAAATCAACACATTCTAGAGTTCAATCTCTCACAGATCAGCACGACGCGACAATCCCTGCAAGGATAAGATGAACCAACAATTCACATAGCATCATCCCGTGGCCCATCACGGTCACCATTATCACCATGGCCCCATCGCGGTCACCATGTACTATGAAATGTATGAGCATACTCTGACTCTTTTCACCCCGATCAATAAGTAAATACAGCTATTAAAAGATTCCCTATTTTTAATACTCATTTAACACTAATGATTTTTCAAAACACAGAGCATACTCAAACATATTTATTCACACCAATTAGAATTTCCACAACCACACATAAATCACATCTCCAAATTCCATTCACACCAAAATTGAATTAAATTCATTTTCCGCCAAGTCACACATAAATTTCATCTCAAAAATTCATAATATTAATTATGAACACATCAATTTCACCTAACATAAATCACCAAAATTTCCAAACATTAATCACCATATTCAATCTCTAAAACCTTCAACCATAAATCACCACAACAACATTAATATATCAGAGTTCTCTCCACCGCTAACTCGGTGCCAACGGTCTCGATTCCTTTTCGAGACTCAAGGAGCTAACTACATAAACATGAATATTTATAACAACTTGTTCACAATAAAACTAATCCAAACACAACAAAATTTCCAAAATTAAATCTTTCTCACACACCAAAGTTTTAAAACCAAATAATCTATATTATTTACTTAAAACAAAATAAAACAAAAATATCGTCAAAATTTCCCATACACACACTCGACTATTAAAGCACCAAAATTTTTGAGTTAATAAAATACTCTAAACTTTTTTTCTTTTTAAACTCAATCAAAGAGTAATTAAAAGAGTAACATTTTAAACTCTAATCATTTTTATTTTCAATCTCTTCTTTTGCTCAAACTCTTTAACTTAGTTAAAATTTGAATTTTTTCACAACTTAAACAACGCTAATTTTTTGTAAAATTTCAATTTCAGTTCAAACTCATTTATTTGAAAATAACTCATTACGTAACTCAAACTCATCAAATTTAACTATCGCTAATTCACACTGACAACAATCAATTCAATTCCACAACACAAATATAACACCTCAATTAAATTTCAACAATTCAAACATAACTCACCCAATTTCAAAACTCCATATTTTTACACATAAACCACCAAATTTCATCAATTCATTTTCTACAAAATCCACAAATAAATCACATCTAAAAAATTCATAATAATAATTATGAACATATAAATCACACCAAACTTGAATCACCACAAACCACACCTCCAATTTAAATTCCAATAAATTACACATAATCACATTAAATTAATTTTTCACAAAATCACACCTCAAATACATCAAATTTCTTTTCCACAAAATCACAAATAATGTCCTAAATGCAAATTAAAAGTTTGGAAGGAGCCCTTACCTCCGTTGTAGCTTTAACAACCGATTGCGGCACTGTGATTAATTCCGGTAAAATTTAAGTTTGTGACATTGCTTCCAAAGTTGGCTCACTAGCACCGTAGCGTAGAGATGAGCAACTTTCTCTTCTATCACTTTCTCGAATGGGAGCTTAAATCTAATAGATAAATGAGGATTTGTGTTTGTTTTTTTTTTTAAACCAACAACATTTTGGTTTTGTTTTCTTCAAACAGAGAGTAGAAGAAAAATGCAAGAAAGATGTTGGGCGGCGTTTCACGGGAATGCTTACTTTCTCTCTTTGCCATTTATATATATATAATATTAAAATAATAATAATATATTATAATAATAATAATAATAATAATAAATATCTAAATAAATATTTAGATATTTTTATAAAAATCATCATTACGTCTGTCATCTAACATCACGTCACAAACCACTTTTTTTAGAAAAATATCTACTCTCGCCGCAATTTAATGGGCAAATGAATTTTTTTGAAAAATGATGTATCTCAGGAAAAAAATTCGACAAAAGATTCACCGTAATTAAATAAAATTATTCATCTACGAATAATTTTAGTCGGATCTCTAAAAAGATATTTTTGACATTTAACTCACAAAATGCTGTAAAATTGGCTAAAAAGCCTCAGAAATTCATCACAAAATTTCCCAAAATACATAAATTAGAATTTAAAATTAAGGGTCTTACAAAGACTTTCTCAATTTTGCGAGAGTGTAGAAAATTGTCGAAGATAAAGGGGGAATGAGATGTCCATGTCGTTTATATTGATGTAGACGGTTTAAAAGTGAAGATGAAATAAGAGTTCATTTAAATATCGTCAGGTAACATTGCAAGGAATAATGATGATGGGAGTGGAGCTTATTAGAGGAATTATTATGAGAATTGATGTAATTTGAATAATTTCATAATTTTATTTTTGGGTTGTATCAACACATATTTATCTTGTCCTAGTTAATTATTGTGTGTTTAATTTTGGGTTCGTAAGATATTATTTATTAATTTTGGAATGTTTTATTTGGTTTGGTAGTAATTACTTTAATTATTATTAATATTATATTTTTATATATAATAGTTATTTTAATTTTTAAATTTAAATTTAATTTTAATTTTAATTTTATTTTAATTTAATTTACTTTTAATTTTAATTAATCTTTAATTATAATTATAATTTAAATATTATATTTTAAATTTAATTTAAATGATAATTAAATTGTAATATTATATTTTTAATTTATATTTAGATTAGTTTATTATATATTAAATTTAATTTATATTGATATTGATATTTTATTTTAAACTTAATTTTAATTTTAATTTTAATTTAATCATAATATTCTAATTTTAATTTAAATTTTAAAATTTAAATTTATATTCATATTAATTTATTATATATAATATTGTAATAAAGTATTAATTTCAAATTTAAAAATTAATTTTTTAATATAGTTAATATTTTGTGGCGGCTTAAGCCCTCACAAAGTATTTATTTTTTAATCTAGAACATCCTATGTGGCGGCATAAACTCTCACAAAGGGAAGCATTTGTGGCGGCCTAAACCCTCACAAAGGCTTAACTTTTTAAGATCAGTTTGTCTTTTGTGGCGGCATGTGCCCTCACAAAGTGAGCGATTTATGGCGACCTATGCCCTCACAAAGGCAGGCGTTTGTGACGGCCTTTGCCCTCACAAAGGACGACGTAAATTTCACACTTTGTGGCTGTTTGGGCCGCCACAAAGGTTTGTGACCACCTTATTTGTGGCTGCTTAAGGCCGCCACAAATGCCCCCTTAGTGGCTGCTTTTTCCCTTTTGTGAGGGCTTTTGACTCTCACAAAATACATGTTTTCTTGTTGTGTGAGACCTCTTGTACAATTGATAAGACTTGTTGATAATGAGAAAAAAATCTCTAATGGGATACATATATGCAACAATGATTAAGGCCAATAAGGATATTGGAAAAGCTTTCAATGAAAAAGAAAGCAAGTACTTAATGTACTTGCAATTATTGGTGAAAGGTGAAAATGTCAACTTTATCATCCATTGCATTATGCAGGCTACTCCCAAAATTCGAAGTATTTTTTATAGAAAACTAGAAATTGAGAATGATTCTATATTGGTGGGAGGTCTTCACTTATGTATCAAAACACATAGTGAGGGTCATCAAATGAGTGACGTGACTATAGCACATTTGGAAGAATATAAGATTGCTAATGATCTTTTTGGATTAGGTGGAATAATAAGACAAAGGGCAACATTAGATCCCGGTAATTGGAAGTTCATTTATTTTCTTCTTAAAACTTTTAGCACAGAATAACTCACATAAAATGAAAGTGATTGTCTCATTATAGTTGAGTGGTGGAAGACTTATGGTGCACAAACTCCACTTTTGCAAGTCCATTAAAGTGTTGATTTTGACAGTAGTTCTTCAGGATGTGAGCGCAATTGGAGTACTTTTGAGCATGTAAGTTAATACTTGTTATTAAATTATAGAGTATTCTACTATGTAGGTTCATATTAATTTAGTAAACTAACATTTTATATTATAGTACATAAATTTATTCTAAGAAAATAAGTAGACTTGAGCTTAAGAGGTTAGAAGACTTGGTTTTTGTCAAGTATAATCAAGCGCTGAAAGAGTGATATAATTGTCGTGATGTGATTGATCCAATCGTTTTGAATGATGATGAATATTATTATATCAATTAATTTGAAGTGGGAGACATAGGGTAAGATGGTGAACGTGTTGAAGAATTAGTTTATGATGGTGATAATCTAACTTGGATAGATGTTGTCAATGCAAATGGGTCTAATTAGTCCATAAGAAACAATATCACAATAAGTGGTGGTAGAAAAATATGTTGAAGAAGTTGAACCTATTTATGATTATATGTTGAAATTTGTGTGAATTAAAAATAATGTAGAAGTCTTAGGAATCTAATATAAGATGTTATAACTTTGACTATTATTCGTGGATACCGAACAAAATAATAATAATAATAATAATAATAATAGTAATAATAATAATAATAATAATAATAATAATAATAATAATAATTTTGTATTTGTCCTCTACTAAATGAACAATTAACCTAATCATACTAGGAGTTCCACAAAAATAGGTAGTATTTTGTATTTCTACGTGTAGCCGAGCTCTCTTGAATATAGAGAATTCCTTTCGGTTAAAAATTATAAAAGTTGAATGTTATTTCCAACTTTTTCTTTTATGCATTTTAGAATGGTTGTAATATCACACTCATTTTAGAACAATATGACATACAATCTTTCATTTTTAAGTGGTTTTAGTATGGTAATTTTTTTTTTAATTTTAAGTGATATCTTTCTATTGTTGAATGGTTCTAATATCACTTTTGTCGAAGTACCATATTATGAATATATAACCCCCACATGTGACTTTAATCGTCATATTTGTGGTTGATAATCAACTTTATATTTGGCAATGCTACTTTGATGAGTAAAATGTATTTTAAAACCAATTTTTTTTAAACTCTAAAGCAACAAAACTTATGCATTAAATTAACTATATGATTTTCTTAATATCAACAGGGTTTCTTATTATAGGAGAGGTTAGTAGATGATCCAAATGCATAAAAGAAGGGGTGGTTTTCTCTTTATTTAATGCCGTACGCATCGGTTAAGTATCCTATCGTTTTGTTAGATTATCTCCCTAATCAAATAATTTAATTGATCCATGACAAAACCCATCGATTTGTATATGAACGTTGGTCCAAATTCATGAGGGGTCATTGGAAAAAACAGAAACAAAGGAAATAGACAAAACTTTCAATACAAATTGTCCGTGACATCTTGTTCTGTGACCCGAAAATCATATCACTCACATGCAATCCCATGGAATCTCGAGCACATAGAATTGTTTAATTTTTTTTAAATTATAAATAAATGTCGTTATTTTCGTTTCTTCCGTACACCTCTAAAGTTTAACCTCGAGATTCAAAGTTAGATTTGAAAGTTGTGGAATGTTCGCTTAGCCCAAGAAGAATATTAGTATTTAATTTTCATATACTTACTATTGTAGATATATTTTTATTTTAAATATAGTACGTACTGTTACGTACATTGACCATTAACAATTACACTCATCTGTTTGTTGACAGTTACCACGATTACTTTCAATTAAAATGGAAAGATAACGACCAACATCAAGAATAAAAATAGTTTTTTAGTTTTTAGTTCAGTTAATAAAAATTAATATAAAATTTTATATTGGGATTCAAAATCTCGTATATCAATTTTTTTTATTTATAAAATAAAAAGAATATAGAAGATTTTCTTCGTTAAATTAATTTTTTTGAAAAAATTTTCAGTACAACCTAATTATTTATATATATAATTTTAAAATGATAAAAATCAAACGACTTTAATATTTTAACATTTATAATTAATTAATTAATAATATCAGATATTTTTATATTATCAGTGCATATTAATTAAATTATTTTTTAAAATTAACCATTTTAATAGTTAAATTTTATGAAGCGTATTCAAAATTAAAAAAAAACACATATTTAAATATGAAGAAATGTTACTAATACTCTATTTCAACATCCATTCTAATGCTCTATCTTTCATTGGATGAATTCATATATTGGCGGGGTGTGAAATAAAACTTTAGGAGTGTCGAATTATGAAATTTTAATTGATAAATCAAATATTATAACTTATTATATATTATTAAAAGATTTGCAATGTGAATACCCGTTTGGGGTGGAAAAAGCTACGAGTATATCATGTCGACTAAGTTTGTTACTAGAAAAAAATATTAGCAAGGAAATTTAGAGTGGAAAAGCAGGAAATCTCTCTTAAAATCAGCTACTAAATTTTGTGACAAGAAATTTGAGATGAATTTTGTTTTTTCCTTTCACTAATTTTTGTCATTAAGTTTTTTGTTTTTAGTAGTGTTATTTCAAAGAGGAAAAAATTGGAACATCAGTTTGGATAAACTTTTATGATTTTTCTAACAAAATCGATATTGAGTTGGCTTGGTTTCATCGAGTTGACATTTTTAAAAATTGAGACACTTGTTTTAAAATATCCAATTTTCTTTTAAACACCAATATTTTATACTATTGAAACACTAATATTTTTGCATAAACTATAATGATAAAAATAATATATAAATGATTAAAAATATTTAAATACAACATATTTTTTAAAACAACATTGAGATAGTGTGAAATAAAATATAATAATTTTGTTCAAATATCGATTGCTAATTTTAAATGACGTGAAACTATATCTTTATCAATAGAATTTATTTATTTGATTAAGTTCAGTTTAAGTAAAATAATACTATAAAAAATTAATTGATTTTAATAAAATTTCTTAGTATATCAAATTATTAATTTGATTTTTATATCTTAAACAACACTCATAACATATATTTTGAATTTAAATAGAAAAATGTAGTAAATTATTTATTACATTAATTTTATTAATTTTTTCTATAGATTATAAAAAAATTGTTGGAACTTTGGGGTAGTCATGGCCGCCCCTAGTCTCAACAAAGCTCCACAAGTGATATGTGTCTCGCACAACTTTATGTGAGATATATTTCTAAAGTGTGAGACGCAAAATAATTGTATTAAATAAGTGAGTTAGTGTTAGAAAAAGAGTATTGTTATCACTTCTCTTTAAATATTTATTTTATTAATTCTTTCAATCATCAAATATATTTTTAGTTATTATAATAACAATGAGATACAAAGTAAATTTAATCTATAAAATTATCAACTGAAGAAATATTGAGAATGTATTTACAATTTTGATTAAATATTATAATAACAATGAGTTATACATTCAAAAAGGAAAATCAGTCTTGTCTGAACTAGCATAGAAACTTGTTTTTTTATGGGAGATTTGACTCCTCTAAAATAAATAGTTAATAAAATGAGTAAATCAATTGCTCCGATTGTAATCACTCATAACTAATTATATATATGTATATTTAACATTAATAATTGATTTATTTATGAATAATTGATATTACTTAATTTTTTCTACAAAAAGAGTGGCTTATTTTTTAGAGTACCTAATCCATTTATGTTATCTACACCTCATACTTGTAGTACTTACTACTTTATTTTCTACATTGAGACTTATCTTAACTAGCATAGATACCTTTATCTAAATGAGTTTTCTTCAATTGGTAAGACTATGCAAGATATTTAATTCGCACAAAATTGCCGACAAATAAATATAAAATTTATCTTTAATTCTATTTAATATAATTGGTAGGTTATAAAGTTGAAGGATTATTGTGTTTATATCTTAGTTTAACTGATTTAATATTGATATTGTTAGATTCGACATTTTATCTTGAATTTAAATATAAAAATTTACAATTGTATTAATTAATTATAGTGGTATTTATTATCTCTTTTAAAATAAAGAAAAAATGTGAAAGATTTACTTTTAACTAAAAAATAAAAGATTTACTTTTTTTCCTTTAATTTTTTTTACTCTACTATATCTACCACATTTGAACTTGAATATAATGGTCTAAATATAAATAAAATTAACTTTAATTCTATTTTGTGATATATATTATTTTTAGGAAAAGATTGGTCAATGGAGATCTGTCTCTTTAGAAAAATATTTTTATGAATTTATATTCTCTTGTATCAAGTATCTTTAAAGTGTTGAGACAGTAGTTTCATGGAGCCTTAAGTTTAGGTTCCTCAAATTAAAATTAAAAATAGAATACACGTGAATAAAGAAGAGTTTGTTTTTCTTGTGAATATTGAATATAAAAATTTGCCTTTTTTTGTCTCACATTGTCAACTTATTGGTGATACTTATGATACATGCAAGCATAATGGGGGTGAATATTGTAAACGTGGAATAAGAATCTTTTCAAGATAAGATAAAAGTTGCAAATCAGGTAGTTTAGAAAATATGTGCCAATTCAAAAAGAAGTTGTTGATAAAGTAGAGGGTGATACTAACGTTATAACTCAAAAACTTATGGTTGATAAGGTAGCTCTGGTTATGAATGATGTTGTTGTAGTTCAAAGTCTATGATTGATAAGGGAGCATTCTATGGGATCAATAATGTGTTTGCTAATTTGTGTATGGATAGAAACCCTATTTGGGATTTGATGAATCTAGTCAGTTAAAAACTCTTGTTGATGACAAGTTGGTTAGTGTTGATATTTTACAAAAAAGATATATGATTGACAATATTAATTTTAAAAGTATTATTAATAGAGAAGTTTCTAATGTTATTCGTGAGGTATTTGATAGTAGTTTGTTTGAGACAATTAACAATATAGTGGATAATGCTGATGAAACTTAAAGAGATGACAATCAGGTACGTAACTGCATTTTTGTATATGTGTATTAATGATTTTGGAGTGATACATTGTCTGATGATGAAACTTTTTATTTCAATGAGAATGTTGCACATGACATGCATATTGTGAATGAATTTTGAAATAAGAAAAATAATTTTAATGACGTAGTCTCTAAGGTCAGGAATAAGACTAAAAAGTATGAAATTAAAGTTGTCTATAAAACTCGTTCTAAGGGTTCATCTAAATTTTAGTATTTTATTTTTCATTGTTATTTTTTTGTTTTTTTTTGCTGAGTTAGGTTTTTGTCCCCTCACATGTTTGTCTTTTTCCTTTTTATTAATTAAATTTTAAATTATAGAAATTAAAAATAAAAAAAATAACTACACTTTTCTATTACAACACATTAAAAAAATCAAGGATGTGCTGTATTAAGGAAGAAGATTCAAATATGAGGTTCTTTGACATGAATATGAAGGCTAGATGAAGAATAATCAAATTACAATATTGAAAAAAAATATGTGGCTTGAAGTCGTGGAGGCTTCAAAGAAAGAAGTTAAAGAGGTTATTTGGAGCTGACGGACGAGTTTAATCTCAGAAGGTGAAAAGGACTAGTTAGGGACGCTTTTGATTTGGATGGTTGTCACATGGTGTATTCGGACAACTACAAACAATGTAACAACATTTAAGGAAAGTACCATAGAACCAAAAAAAGGTGATTAAACAAACCAACATCTTCTCTTGTATTTGGCTTATAATAAAAAAACTAAGAAGAAATTTTGGATTTATTTACAATGTTTGTAATTGTTTTATGATAACTTTTTATGTATTAATTGAGTGGAAGTACATCTCGTACTTCCCATTAATGTCATTTACCTATAAAATTAATCAAAACAAACACATATGAATCACCTTTTCCTTGTGGGCTTTCCGTGTAATTGGAAAATATTTTTTATTTTATAAATCAAGAAGGAAAGATATTTAAAGCAAATTTTAAAATAATATATATTAATAGGGAAAGCTATCACTAAATATTGTCTATCTAGTAATCGTCATGAAAATAGCATTTCCTCTCAAACACCTGAAGTGCATTTGAAATTTAATTAGAAACTATTTTATAAGGAAAATTAAGAGTTTTATTAACTAATATATGGTATGAAGAGATAAGGGGGCTCACACCTACAGTAAACCTAATTCATATAAGTGGCATATGCATTCTTTGGGGATTTAATCATATTAAATTTTGTATATTGAAATTATAACCACCTTGACTTGTGCATGTAATGCCAATTTAAGACATAATGGAATCAACGAGTAGGTTTTGAATAAAATCTATGATTTTGGTGGTTGCATGATCTTTAACTTCCAAATCCTACACTGTTGTTTAATTTTTTTTTTTTTTTTATTTGTATTGTTTCATAACTTTGTGGTTATTTTTATTGCCGTTTTTCTCTTACATGACATTGTTTATAATTAAAAATAATAGAAACTTTATAAAAGTAATATACAAAGGTAGGAGTACGGTCATATATACGGAAATATTAAATTGATAAAAAAAAATATAAAAATACTGTATAGTAGATAGAAAAAAAAATTAAGACCCTACACGAGTGATTCTTTGTGTTGCAATACTACATATACTGCACAATTTAACTACAATTATTGTTGAGAAACAAACATTTTAAAAAATAATTAATTAACAAGTGTCTTGTAAGAAAACAAAAGAGTCATGTTAGTTGGGACGAATTATATTAGTGTCATCATTATATTATGAATAAGTATACATGACCTTATTTTCAAAAAAGAAATTAATACATAATAATTTAATTATATATTTAAAAATAACAAAAATAAAGATTGTGTTTGAAATCCCGGATTGAAATTGAAGATTCATCTCATATATATTGAAAATAAATTTAAGAGGTTGAAAACAAATTCTTTAAAATATATTATATTGATGACTAAAAAGATTCAAAACCATAAAATCCAAAAAAAAAAACAATAAATACAGTAATTCTATTTTATAAAACATATTTTAAATATAATCAACTAACAATAAAATGAACAAAATTTGACCAACTAACTAATTAAATATCTTTATAGATTGGTTTGTCAAAATCAGCCGAGTAGTTGGTGTAATTATTCCAGAACAACTATTTTATAAGAAAGGTCGTTTATGTTAAATCAGTGGTCAATAAATTTGTTTTTACTCACTTTAAAAATAAGTTGATTAAACATAGTCTTATCCCTATTTTGCATGGCGATGGATACTTACAAAATATAATAAATTTGTGTTTGACAAAGTATCAGTAATTATTGAAAAGATTTTTCTAATTGATTACAACATAAACTCCTTTTCAAATAATGATGTTTTCTAATTTCATTAATCACTCTAGACACTTAAGAATTCATCGACTATTACTTTTTAATGATATCTTTGAAGTGAAATTAAATAAACACATAAAAGGAAGCTTGAACTGTGATTCTTTTAAAATTTAGTTTATGTACTTTAGTTGATGTTTTACTCAAGATTAAATTTGGTAGTCAAAAGATGATTAGTAAACTCTTAATTGACCAAAGCATTTTGGATAGTTTCTATGAAATTAAGAAGTTGTAAAGAAAAACAATGATAGTCAAATATGATTTGTATGTGCTAATAATTAAAGATAAGAGATAAAAAAATCATGCACAAAAAGTATATCGATTCACAAAATTCAGGTTAATCCAGTTCTCACAGTTGGATATTTTCACTATATACTTTAGAACGGCAACGTCCTCCTTTGCACCTTTTCTCTTGATCAAACCTTGATCTATTACGATCTTCACATTTGAACCTAAATAGAATTTTTATAGTCACCTTTCAACTTTTAAAGAATTTTCACAACCACTTTTCAACTTAGAAATGATATTTACAATAACTTATCAATTTAGAAATTATTTTTACAAACACACTCATTATAATATAGAAGATATACTTGAACCAATTACAATGTACATGATAAAAGTGTTCAAGATTTAATTATTCTCAACTCTTTGTTTATGAATAATTGAAAGCAAAATTCAATAAGAACTATCCAAAGATATAATGAAGAGACTTGAAGATTGCTTGAAAAGTTTTTGACTTGAACAAGTGAATATGAATTGTATGTCAAACTATTGTATTCATCTTTCAAATATTTTTCTGTTTATAGATGATGAGAGACTTGAATATCCAATTTAAACTAAAAAGAATCGTTGAACGCACTTCTCAAGGTGCCAACAATCTTCTGAATCAATTATTTAAAGTGTAGTATAATTCTATCTAGAATATTCTTAATCAATCCATAAAATTTTTTATTTTGAGTTTGAAGGAAAACGTGATCAAATGTGAGAATGAACTTATCAAGTTTGCAGAACAGTGCTATTATAGTGTACTTTTGTCATTTCGTCCTTGCTCACATCTTATCAATCAAAGTGTTGTTTTAACCAATTAGCTTTCAATTTGAGTAGTTTAAGTGCTTTTTATATCTCAACAATCCCCATGTGCGAATTTTATATTCTTATCTTACAATTGGATTTTCCAAACTGATATGTTTTGACTTTGTCTTTAATAAATGACAACCATAATATTCTTTTAAACATTCTCCAATGATTTTGACATTTCTTTTGAAGATTCTTCCATAACTTTTAGAATTTTAATTGTTTATTATATATTGAGAAGCATGTGTACGAAATGCCAATTGAGTTACTGCATATTGTCCTTCCATAAAGATCATTTTCTCTTTAATTGATTAACTAGAACATTCTTATGAATGTTATTCTATAATTTTTTTAACAAAAGACTTAATAAAATACTCAATCTTGAAATGACTTTTTCATAAAAGTTAATTCTTGTTATTTTGATGAATTGATATGAATATTTATGAGTGCAATGAACTTGTTCCTCATGAGAATGTTCTCTTAAAGATTCGATAATTCTCTTGAATTATAGATATAGTATACGATAAATTTTTTTTGAGATTCTTTTATATAAAGATGTTATTTGACTTCTTCATTTATCTTTAAATATGTTTGAATCTATAATATATCCATTGGACATATTTCTCAAGGTATCAAATAATAATTTTGATCATTCTAGTTATTATTTGGTTCACATTGTTCTAAATATTTGTTGTATTTGATTCTTCATATAACTTTTAAGTTGTTTGATTCTCATGGGTACACAAACTTGTTTGGAAAAGAGCTAACACAATGTATGCACAGTAACCATGAACTCTTAGGCCAACATTCATATTTGAAAAAGGAGAATGTTCTCGTATCTTGCAAGAAACATTCTTAAGATAAATGATAAGGTAGTTGAATTAATTATTTTAAGGTTCAATAAGTACCTTTCTAATATTTCTATGAAGCTTATCATATTATTTTTTGTAATTATTTTTATGCTACATTGATTATTTGATCGTTGAGTAAATATTTATACACTTGTTAATGTGAGTTGATGTGAATGACTTTAAACTTGTCTACTTATGTGATTTATGTTCATTAAATAAAAATGTAAGTACAATCATCAATAGATCAACCTTCAAAAAATTTAATATTTATTTCGTTTGTCATTAAAATATATATATATATATATATATAAAATTTGACCTCAATAATTATATCTACCTTAAAATATAAAGATACTCTTAAAATTTTTGTGATCCCTTTTCTATAATATTTCTTTACTATTTTAATTGTATTGTTAATTCTTTACTATAAGATCTTTAATAACTATACATTATAAACAAATTATTTATCAATTCTAAAAGGTAAATTTTTAATACAATAAATTTAAATTATAATATATTTTTCATCAATTGTTTTTTATCTAATATTTATTTTAATTATTTATTATTTT
>JBBPBS010000359.1:1358412-1375837 GCA_037974835.1 Cicer judaicum
TATATATATATATATATAATACAAATGAACAAATATATAGATTAGACTTACAACAACAAAAATTTAATCAATTAGAACATAGTTCGAGATCATATTTGAGAATTAAATAATTAAATTTAAAAATTAAATTGTTTAATTAAATAAGTTTAACATAAACTATATCTATATATGTCGATTTGATTCATTCATTATCTACATAATAGTGTTATTTATAAAAAAAATATCACAATCAGTAAAGTTAAATAATTTATATAATTTTAAAAAATTAAAGAATATTTAAAATTTCATGTCTGATATATTTTCACTTAACTATCATATATGACTAAGACATAATTATCTAAAACTATTATTATTTATCATATATATATATATATTATCTTAAGGGGTCATGGAGTAGTGTAGTAAAATTTCGCTCTTAAATTAGGGACATTTTAGTAATTAAGTTTTTAAGGTATCAAGAGATAATTAATTGAAACATATCCTAGTTTAATGAATCAAAGAATGCTGAAATTGAGGAATTTAAATTTAATATACGTTTTAAAAAAATTAATAATATTTTATAAATTTATAACTGGTAAATTCTTATTGCGCGAATGAAAAAAATGCATCCTATGAGTGAAATTTTTTTGATATAGCACTTTTGATTTATTTTTAACCTAATTATTAAATTTCATCTTTCAAAATCATTTATTTCCTAAAACAATAATAAAATATTATTATACTTCAAATGATTATTAATTATATGTCTATTTGATGTAATTTCAACTATATATAATTAACTTTTCAACACACAAAAATTACCACACAACTCAAGCCATGGTGGTAACAAAATTAACGCTTATCAATAATTGTGATATAATTAACGCTTTTCAATGCATTTTCACATAGGGATGACAATTAAACCCAGATTCAGTGGGTACTCGCAAAAAAACTCATAATGGGTAGGGTAAAAACCCGCATAATGGGTATGATCATAAGAACGGGTACCTGCAAAATTAAGCGGGTATGGGTGCAGGTACGGGTACTATAGTACCCACCCCTCTCCGCACCCACACTTATATAAATATATTATTTATTTATTTATTATATTAATGTTTAGTTTAATTAATTGTTTTCCTTTATGTTTTAATATATATTAATATCATTGAACCATTACAATATTTATAATCAAATCAAAAGATAAACGTTTGCAAACTTTTTAAGAATTTGATTATGATGAATAGTTAAATAATTGTTACTTTATAACTAAGAATTATATCTTTAGAATTGTGTCTTTATAATTATACTTGCAACTTCTTATAAATTGTTTCTACTGATCTCAAATAATATTGTCGTAAGACTTGCAACTTTATAAAATATTATTATGGATATTTGAATGTGTATTGTAACAAGTGTTCACTTGAAATGTTTTGAGTTAGAAATTATTTTGGTTTATAATACTTTATAATTGGATTTATGATATTTTGATAATTTTTAAATTTAATCACAAAATAATATTTATTTATCGATCTATTTTAGTTTAAATGTGGGTAATGGGTATGGGTACGAGCACTTAGGTACCTAGAGGGTAAAGGTACGGGTATTAACGTTGATACCCAAGAGGGTACGGGCACAGATATGGGTATTTTTTTAAAATGCAGGTATGGCTACGGGTACTATAGTACCCTACCCAAACCCTACCCATTGCCATCCGTATATTTCACGGGAATATACTAGATGTTTATGATGTGACCTACTTATGACATAATCTATTTAATAAAAACTAAAAAGGCTAGACTCATTGCGGTTTTTAAAGCCTATTTATTTAAATGAGTCATACTCAGTCTTATAAAAAAACTTATAAAGTTTGACAGACTGGCCTATATATATTTTATTATTTATTTATATTAATTTTTATTATTAAATTAATAATATTATTTCCGATTTTAAATTTTATTAATTAGACAATCACTCAGTAATCATATTTCTATATTCGATAGCGATTCCATATTTGATAGTCGTTCCATATTTAGTAGTCGTTTCATATTCAATTAGTCAATCACTTAGTAGTAGTTTTATATTTGTTTAATAGGTAATAATGGGTGCATTTATTTCAGAAGAAAAAAAATCTACTATTTTGAAATCAAAAATTATTTTTTAGGGTTGAAAGGATATTTGTTTCAGATTTTTTTTGAAATATTTTGTTAGAAAAATTATTTTGTTTAATGAATATAAATATGAACATTGATATTGTTATGTGGAGAGCATAGTGTGGTATAAATAGAGAATTTAAAAGTTTTAATGTTAATAAGGCTTTTAAATAAGCTTCTAGACCAGACCAAACTTTTAAAAAGGTCAAGTCATGCCGAAAAGAGCCTATGATAGGTCGTAGGCCAAACATATACCTAAAAAATATATCATAGATCACGCTCAAGCCTTTCAAAACCTGGTCTGGTCTGACCTATTCTCATTCCTAATTTTCACCGTGATTTTATAAAACTAAAAAATTGGAGTTTTTGACCAAACATAAATTTAAATCATGTATTGAACTTGTAAAATTATTATTTAAATACTTCATTTAAATTGAAATATAAGAGAAAGTAGATCAATAAAAGAATATTATATATACATACATATATATATATATATATATATATATATATATGATCTAAAAAGTTAACTCGAGTTTAAGTTTAACAAAGAATTTATATCAAATTTGAGTCGAGTTTAAAATCGAACAAATAGTTAACGAGTCAAATCGATGGGTCAACACAACATATGTGGAGGTTTAAAGCAAATTTTCTAGATTTTAATATGACATTGCGAAATTATTATAATTAATATCATGTAATATTTCTTTTTTAATTGATTCAATATAGTTGAAACAATATTAAATTAAAATGGTGTCTTTAATGGTTTTACTCTCGCATCGGCCCTGAAAATTGGACTAAGCCATATTCAACCGACTCGAATTTTTTCTAACCCTATATACATATATTAATGTGCTTTTTATTGATGTTAAATCGATTGCAGGGTCGATCCAACATATTATGAGGCCTAAAGAGAAATGATCCGACGAAGCATTTTCAAAGTTAATAAATAAATTATTAGTATTTTTATTTAAAATTGATCTTTCTCACTTTTTTGGTGCAAATCATTAATCAAATTATTGTAATTGATTTCATTTAATTCTTTTTCAATCGATAATAAAGCTAACTGATTTAATCTTTCTTGTGACATAGTTGATTTTAGATAAGATTTAATTAATTTACATTTCAAAAAGCTTTTTTCTGCTAAAGCGACAGTTACATAAATTGATATCATTATGCTATAAGCAATTTATGTATTTTAAAAAGAATCTGACCATCTTATATAATTAAGTATGTCAATTGGTGTATCATTTTCTACTTGTATTATCTCTCTTAAAATTTTAAGTTCTACAAATAAATCTAATCTATTAATGTCTGAGTTGTCATTATGTTTTAAAGAAGCTTCAAAGTTACTGCAATTTTCTTTTAATTTTTCATTATCCAATGATTTTAATTTCTCAATATTAAATAGAAAACAAAAAATATCTGCATACAATTTATATTGTTCAAATCAACTTAGAAGCAACACAAATTCAACAAAATTAAAGATGAAAATTAGAACAATAAAACATGATCGGTAAAATACTATTTGAAATAAAAATTTCTTCTAGTTTCTACTCCAACCAAATAGAAATGGTTGATCCTGCTACAATTGGAAAAATAACTAATAATTTAGAATATAAGTATCTACTTAATACTTTAAAAATAAAAAAAGACGAATAAATTAAAAACACTTGAATATATTATGACTATTAACAAGAGCAAATCACACAATTAAAAATTCAAAATAAAAAATAAAATCAAGCAATGAATAAAGAATTATGGTAAAAAAAAAACAATTGTTTTGTGGTGTCGATAGCAAAGCTTCGTATGTAGGTTTCAATATGATATTTTAAGAAATATTTTTAGTAAAAAATAATGCATTTGATATACGATGCTTTTTAATGAAAAGTAATGTTTTTTAGTAGTACAATCAACACATATATCAATTCAAATAATGATTATGCTAAAAATTAGAAATTAAAAGTTTTTTTTTAGACTTTTTTTTGTTTTTATGTATAATTAAAGAGTTTTTATAATATATTATTTCGTCTCTGTACCGTATAAATATTAAAATAAAAAAGTATTTTTTTTATTGAGATTTAAGAATTTTACGTGCGACTTTCTTCTGTCGAATCTGAGTCTTAGTTTAATATTTGACTAAAATAATTCTTAATTAGACTATTTTTAATTTCAAACCAAACTCCACTTTATAAAAATATATTTCCCTTAAAAACTATGGTTAAAACAAAACAAAAAAGAAAATATCAACCTCTTATAGCATCCACAAGATAAAAGTAGGAAAACATCAATAAAAGAGGTACGTATAAATATTTTGCAAATTGTAACATTTATGATTTATAGCAAATAGGGAAGATACTCTTTTTGTTGTTTATGTACAATAGACATCCCCCCAATTGCACACGTTTGTGCGGTGTGACTTCGTGCTTGGCAATGATTTTGGCTTCTTTCAATTTTTAGGGTTTTGCTTTGCCTTTTTCTACTAATCACTTTTGAGTGTGATTACGACAATAAAGTCTCTTTTGCAAAAGATATGCTTGGATAGTATTTACCTTTTATTGTAGCAAGGAATTTCATGTTTTAATAAACATAAGTTGATAAATCAAGTTGCCAACTTGCAAGTGAAAATTCAAAAAGACTACATGATTTTTTTTTTCATCAGAAAATGTATATGAAAACAACATAGTGGGAAAAACAACTACTTTATGACTTGATTAACCGTATAAAAAAACTTATTTTTTTTTTACAACAAAAAAGTTATTAGATTAGTTCTTTATTTTAAAAAGGCCAAATATGATATATTAACAAAGATTTTCCAAACATAAAGTGTGCTAAGAAAAATAAAAGGTAATATTAACTATGTTTCTAATTATAAGTCTCAATTGTCTATATACTAAAAAAAAGAGATGGTGAATTTAATATGTCGATTTTATGTATAGATATTCATAAAATACTTTTTATAGATAAATGTATTCAATTTAACTTTTCATTTTCTAAGATAAATTACTATTAGTAATAAGGGGTATGTTTGAGAAAAATAATAATAAATTCATCTTTTAATTTGAAAAAGGGCTTCTACTTAGGAATTTTTTTTGGTCAATGAGTACTAATTATAACTAAGAACACAAGTAGTACACAATCATAAGACACAAAATGCAAAACCAAAAAACAATTGAGGACAAACACAACCCCTTAAACTAAATATAAAATTAAAACACCAAAATAATAACAAATGATAAATACCCAAACATACCATAGGATCATTTCACGGGTGATTTAGCTCATTATCGAAACCTTTTATATATGATTTGAGCCACCACCAAGACTATTTAACTTAATCGACTCAAGCACACCCAAGGTGAAAATATTGTGTTTGAGAAAATACCCTAGAATTTCTAGCTTTCTATAAAGAACAAACGCATGACATCCACACAAAGTTTAATTACTAGCATATCCTTCTTTTGAAAGAATGGTATCCTCAAAGCCCACCATCCTTATCCACACCAACCAATATATAAATATACGACACATTCTTAACGGCTGCCACACTATATAACTTACCAAACATATCCCATAAAACCAAAATTGCTGACCAAAAGATCATGCTGAGTAGTAGTAACACAATCTCTCAAGTAACCAGGCCAAAAATCTGAAGTGGAATAAATAGTCACAAGAAAGGGGATTTAAATTGAAACCCTTTTAAAATTTAATTATGTCCTTAAAATACCTTTCTCAAATAAGAACTTGGAAGACAAACAAATTTTTAAACAACCCTCTCATGTATATAATTTTCTTAAATACACTTAGTAATATAAATATACTTCAAACAAAAATACTCAAGTGTGAGGTTGGTGTGGTTAGCGTATATTGAAAATAAAAGAGTAAATTAGAGAAAATCACAAAGATTAATTATCCTGATTCTTTGCTTAAGAGAAAATCACATAATGTATAAGCAATAAATTTGAAGTTAAAAGCTTAAGAGTGTATACAATAGGAGTTTTGATAACTTGTATGTAAAAACAAGTGAATGATGCATTCTTCGCTTAAGCTCTAACAATTGTTTGTGTTTAGTGAGTTGCCTTCAACATCAAAATGTGTCACCTTTATTTTGAATGTTGTAACTCTCATTGAACTAAATTAAATCCAACTTAGTCCGTTTAACAATCCAAAATTTTGTATTATTACTAATTCCATAAAAAATTTAGTAACCAAATTAAATCTTTAAATTTGTATATTTAGCCCTCTTTAATGACGAATTTATGATAAGATCCCTTTATTAATGTTGTAGTCTTTAATTGTATCATACATTTGAATTTTTTTGGATCCAAATCAAATATCTATAACTCTAGATGCACTTTTAAGAAGCAAAGCAATTCAAATAGTGGCTTTTATGCATCATCTGAAATTTCAAATGCACTAGATTAAAAAACAACTTTAAGATATTTGTATCTCTTTTGTAGGATTTTATATTAGATTTCAAATGACA
The DNA here is from genome assembly GCA_037974835.1 of Cicer judaicum. Taxonomy (NCBI): domain Eukaryota; kingdom Viridiplantae; phylum Streptophyta; class Magnoliopsida; order Fabales; family Fabaceae; genus Cicer; species Cicer judaicum. The sequence goes on from JBBPBS010000359.1 coordinate 1,365,028, forward strand.
TCAAGAAAACATCAATAGGACTCTTGTATCTCAAGTTATGATCCAAACAGTGAAACAGTGTAGTTGTAACAAAAATTGACATTGTTGTTGTTTTTAGTTTTAAATATGTCCAAAACATGCATCTCCACGACTTGGTTCCTTATTTGGATAGAAAATATCAACCTAACTAACCATTATTAAAACCTTATTATAGGCCAAATTTATGTATCTAGATTTGATAAATTCAAATTGATGAGATTTGAGATAAACATTAAATCCAGCGATCATAACTTCCTTATGTGTTATCCAAATTCGATTTCGTTTGTTGCAAAAATGACCGTAGAAATGAGAGGTATAATTCAGTGTCATAATTCCTTTGGCAAGTAACGAAAACATGATTTCATGTTTCTTATTCTTTCTAATAAACCATTGTTCTTGTTCTTAATTCATTTATTGATATTCAAATTTAAAGTTCTTATTCTTTTTCTCATTATTGACTTCAAGACCCTTGAACGATGTAGGATTCATGAACTTGTAAAGTAGCTTTTGTGATCAAAATTCATTAATCAGGTATAAATTGTATTATGTTTTACAAAACTTTACCTTGAAAACATATGCTAAAATATTTAAGATAAAACAACAAAATATAATGAGATAGAGAACAAAATCACAACCAATTTATCGTGGTTGACCACCAACAAGGTGACTATGTTTAGTCCGTTTTCTCTAAAGGATTTAAACCACCAATCAACATAATTTCTAAGGTTGTTGTGTATTTTTTCAATTGGTGTTTTCCTATATGTTTTGTAGTAAAGGGTGGGTTTGAATTGTGTTTTTTCATTTTCTAAATATACTTCGATTTCCTTACATAAAAATGTTTTTTATCAAAACATTCAAGTTACTTTTATAAAATAGATTTAGACATAATAAAGTGACATTAATTTTGTTATAGAAGTAGAAGAAGATAAAAGAGACATTAATTTTGTTATACTAGTTCACAATAGACAGTTGTTGCGTCTAGTTTTCTCTTATAGAGAGATTTTGTTTCATTACAATCGATGACTTAATCTATTATTTCAATTAATGACATACAAGTATTATTTGTTCTGCCTCTTCAAGCTTTGAGTATTTTTCTTCAGCCTCTCCAAGTTGTCGCCACCAGAACCATCTTTAGCTTTCTAGCAACATGTCATTAAGATTAATGAGTATTCTTGTACCTTTTCAGATATTTATAATTAGTCAAACAATTCAAATATTTTTTAATTTAATTTATTCAATAAATATAAAATATATAGCATTAATTGAGATCTAAACAACAATATTCAAATTTTTAAATTTTAATTTATTTTAAAAATTTATATAATATATAACATTAAATATTCCATCAAGTCTTATTTCCTTTAAAATATTACTCCATCTATCCCAAAATAATCTTTGAAGTTGATCATTTAACACAAATTAACAAAATCTTATAAATGAATGAAAGACAACAATAATTTTATCAAACTATCTATATTAACTATTGATCTATTTTTTATTATCATAAATATAAAATATAAAATAATAACTTGAGAGTGTACACAATATTAATTAGATAGTACAACTGAAAAACAAATCATTAAAATTGAATTGAAAATTAAAAATGACAAAAACATGTCAATTATTTTAAAACCGTTGAGTAAATTTTAGATTGAAACAAATACATTAAATTACTTAAGTACATTCAATTATTTTTCATAGTCAGACAATACGTGATTATTTTTCATGTAGTTTCTTTTAACAACAACCAAAAGAATTAATGAAACAACTGTTGTAAAGTAAAAGTAGTGGCGCCGGTGGGCAAGCTGGTTTAGCACGTTATGGGCTCTTACAGTTGGGTACGCGGCACCGCGAGTAGCCGTGTTGGGCACCAATCATTGGTCTGCAATTTTGATCTACCATTTTTTATTATTATTATTTTCTTATTTTACAATAATTTATAATAAGAAAAATATGTTCAATGAGACATAGACCAACTAGTGATTAAACTATAACATAATTTGAGAAGGAAGACCAAGAATTCGAACTCTAGATACTAAATATTAAATGGTAACAACAAATATTTGTCTATAGAAAAATAAAACTATAAAAAAAAGTTAATAATCATTGTCATGCACAGTAGTCTACTCATAAAAACTAATATATTCATAAAAAACGTTAATTCTTTTTTCTATAAAAAAAACATTAAAAACTATTATTATCTATATTATAATATAAAGAAATTTTGAAAAACAACTACAAATAATTACCGATTTTTTATGAATTTTTTCCGTACAAATTTGTTTAAAGGAAGGAATAATTAAGGTTCTTTTCAGTTATGAAATTTAGATTAGTTCAGGTAATATAAATATTATGAAATTGAAATAAAATAATTAAATTAGTTGAAGACTCGCTTTGTATCCCCTTCTCGAATGAGTATTGAGTAGTATGTGTTTTTCTTTCTTTTATGTCTATATCAATAAATAAATAAAACATAGTGAATCATATATAAAAAGTGAATAAATGTTAAAACTATTTAACTGTCACATTAATATAGGAGTTAGTTAAATTGGAATTTTATTTTTAATAATTGATAAAATTATGGTGAGAGTTGAAATCGAACTTTGACCTCTTTATTAATATTTTTTTTAACTCTTTCACTTGTTAAAATTATTAAAAACTTGTTTTCCAAATAAGAAAAGCATTTTATGTTTATGTTTTCTCTTAACTATCTTTTTTTTACTTTCTCGAATTTATAGATAAAATGATAGAATATCCAATTTTAAATCCTGCAGAGATTTTTGCCTCAACATTTTTTTATATCGAGAGATAATTATCAATTAATGTTGTAGGTAAATCATAATTGATGAGTATATTGAACTCATAATTGTTGAAGGATGGTCGTATTTTGAAAGAAGAAGGGTGTTTTCTAGGTCATAACTTTATTTAAAATTTGCTAAAATGTTTGTTTGGTGATTGTTTTAGACTTAGTACTACTTATACTCTTATAAAATAGAAAATGATGTTGTCAATGAGCTATTTATTCAACCTATTGAATATTAAATTTTTATTAGATTAAATATTTTCTACTTTCTTGTTTGGGAAATTGCTGCTGACATTCCAATATAGTTATGACCATGTGCCATTTATTTTTTGACTGGACCATGTGCTATTTAATGCTTTGTGAACGCGTTGAAATAATTGTATATCTATTTGTACATATATAATTTAAAGTAACTAAAGTATACCCGTTGAGCAAATTTTTTTAAACATATAAAATTTGAGAAGGAAAAATTGTTTATTTGTTAAATGGAAGTAATGATCAATTCTACAATTGTCATTTAGGAGAGGTACTTTGAGTTTATAAGACTAACTCTTACTATTAAGTCAACACAAGGGTATACCCGCGAACAACTAAAGTTAAGGTAATTTGATTTTTTTATATTTTTTTGACAAAAAGGTAACGTGAGACTAAAATATTGATATATTGCAATAAATGTTTTACATATAAAATAGTTAAGATACTCAAATATTTATCATTAATGTTTTCGCAACATCTATAATTTGAGCTACTAAATTTTGGTTGTTTGCTTTTTTGTTTGCACTTTTTAACATAGGAAGTTGCATTTTCAAATTAGATTCCGATAATTTGATTAAAAGTTTGAGATCTTAAATTTTATATTTATGGAAACATGAAAGAAACTGAATTTGAGATTTTGATTCTAAACGTGTGGTTGATAGTTTTCAAACTACTAAAGAAGATATCTCTAAATTGAGTATAATTATTTCTGAATGTCGACATGTCTTTCCTTTATATTTTAATGAATTTAATGTTGACTTTATTTGTAAATAATCTAATGGAGTAGCTCGTGCGTTAGAAAGGCCGGCCACATCTTTTACAAGTGTCCAATTATTTATTGAGACACTATCTTGTTTTGATTATATTATTCCTAATGAAATGAGCTAAACTTTCCCTTCTCAAAAAATCGAAAGAAATAAAAGAAAGCATAAGTATCCATTAGAGAGGTATCTTGTGATGCATAAAAGTGTCATTAGTCTTCCTTTTGTGTTAAGGTATGGCTTTAGTGTAGGTTATCTTGTATATCGCATTTCTAAATGTTTTTGCATCCTTTTGAATTTTGTTAGTTACCTTATGGTGATCTTTAGATAATATCCTAAGTCTTGCTCATTCACATTGCCATAGTATTACTACTCTTACATTAGTAATCGTAGTGATGCTATATGATATGAACCTAATAGTCATAGTTCACTTAAAGGATCGTTCTAGGTCGGAAACTTACAAAATTGAGTGAAAATCGCGTATATCTGCAGAATGCGATAAATGGTGCTACGAAACTCCGATTCGGTCGATTCCAAAACGAGGTGAAAGATGACGTTCTGAAACGCAAGTTAGGCTTTAGAATCACCGAAAACTAGTATATAAAACTCGAGATATGAACGCAGGCTACTGATCACGAAAATTGAAAGAATTGGAGTATTAGGGTTTGATGTAAAGGAAACTCAATAATATTATTCAGCAAAGAAACCAAGAACAAAATGGTGCCACAATCTAACGATTGATAAACCAATAAGAACGCCACAAGGGTTAACAACCTTGATAAGTTCTAGATGAATTCTTTCAAGAACTCTAGAGAGCAAAGCCTCACAAAAAAAACAATGTTCAAAATCCTCCTTAAGAAAAATAAGGGTTTGCCTTTTATAATGGCAACTCCTAAAAAGTTCTCTAAATTTGGCCCAACTGAAAGTTTTACAGTTACACCCAAATTTCTTATTAATTTAGTCTATTACTTTAATTAAAACTAATATTAAAATTTGATAACACATAGATGCCGCCTTCATTCCTTAACTTCTTCACTTTGGGTTAAGCAATTGACTATCTTGGGCTTCAATTCTTCATGGGTTGTACTTGCTTCAAATAAAGTGGCTATCAAGTTATTTAGAACCTCCTTCGCCTTCTTTGACCTTGCTCTTGTCATTGGGGTTCCAAGACCTTGAATATCCTCTAGGCTTTCTTCCTTGGTTATGCATTCTATGTCCTCATCACTATATCAATATGCTAATTGTGAATACCTTGAAAGCTAACTATGTTAGCGATTATGTAATTTTGAAATATGACTCGAAAGTGTGAATTGTCGATTATCAATGTTTGACAACTTAAGGACAAAAAGATCTTACGAACATTATATAGGTTGTGATGTGTATTTTGAATTCGTGACAATATATTAAGAATGATATATGTATGTGTATGTTAAATTGGTTAGTGCTATGTTTCTTACTTACTATATGAATTTACACGAGTTTTATGTGGAATTGTATTGTGATTCGCGATTTTGCTAGGTTACCTAAGTCGTCCATTAACACATTAGTCATTAATTTATTTAATTTATGCTACAATGATAATTACTTGAATTGGATTATGTTATGATATTATGAATTGTTGTATGTGTTATGGTTATGTGATTTGTATAAGTATGTTGTGATTTCATGAACTATGCAAGTGTGTTGTGAATTTGTGAATTGTGCTTTGTGAATAAACTCAATCTTTCATTATCGATGATTCTACAATTTATTTCAGAGTAACTTAGGTCGTCGTGGGGGAAAAAAGGTCGCGTTAGGGTCTATGATCTAGTGATACATGTTGTCATCAGATAGGTAGAGTTTTACTCGTTAGATCTTGATAATGGAGTTTTACTTGTTAGATCTTGGGGTATTCTAATTGAAATTACTATGTGACTTTAGGTAGCACCTAAAATTGGAGCTACAATGTGACCTTACTATACTTCGACTAGTAACCTAAATGGACTAAGGGACAAGTTTAGCGGGTCTACGAAGAATTTAATGTGTTCCCCTCTTCCCAGAAGGGATGACTAAATTAAATGTAAGTTGAGGACTTTTTATGAAGTAAAAACCTTTAGCTTTTTGGAGGCATAAGACAACTATGTTGGTGGTTTTATCATTAGACGAACTCTAGTTATGTTGGCACCATGTATGGATCCTTTTGGATTTAATTTTTAGAATTTATTACTTGCTATGAAATTATGTGAGATTTAGAATTTAGATTCTATTTTGTTTAGTTGCTATGTATTTTGCGGTTGATTAAATGACTGCTTTGTTTTGAAAGATTTTAAATTAAGTTATATATTCTCACATTTTAATTATATCTTAACATTGATGGTGAAACTTTTTGCTCACATCGACTCGACTTATGGTGCAATGTTCGAGGGCATGAGCTCAACTTTTATAAAATAGTACTGATACATAAACACTCATTTGTTATATACTTGTATGACCCTTGATTAATCATTTGTAAAAATATAATTAATTTATTTGAATAAATAATTAATTCAAATCACGATAAAAAAATATAGTTAATTCAATTATTTAATTAACCATAATTTTTATTTTTATTTTAAATTAACTATTAACTCAATTAAATTAAGTATATTTTACGCCCAATTAATCAGATATCACATATATAAGAAAATACACATCCATAAAATATTAATGTTTGTAAAACTCGAAACAAGCACTTGTATCATGTTAAATTTTCTTAACCAAACAAATTTTTATACTAGAGAACAAACTAAAAAATAGAGCCATTAATAACAACAATAATAATAATATTTAAAAAAAAAACCAATAATAAATAAAATTTATTTTGTAAAATATGGTTTTGACAATACAATTCATTTTAAAACACAATATAAACATTAAACATTAAAATTAAAATCTAAATAAGTTACAGAAAAGTGAACAGAAAATATAGAAATTTAAACCATTTAATTTTAATTAAAACAACGGAGAGAAAACCCTGACGGTAAAAGGCGAGTTGTTGCTATCAGATTTATTAGCCGCTATGGGTACATGTTTGTGCATGTTTTGTTCATTGACTAAAAAACTGATACTGTCTTCCTTACTTTACATATTATCATCAATGTCTCTGTTCAAAAGGAACTCATATGGCCACGCGTATTGCTGTCTTGTCCTACCATATCAAGCAACCACTTTTATGTGGGCTCTGCCCCATCACTTCTTCTCATATCTAATTTTATAACCACACCCCCGTAAATCATTATTTACCTGCCAAAATTTATCTTCATCATAATTTTGGCAACTAAACAACTCGAGGGACTCCATCGTTTCATTACTATAATAACATATATATTTTAGAATGCAATGCTTAGAAATGGATGTAAACTAGTTTTACATTTTTATAAAACAATAATAAATCATCTTGTCATGTATGTATATATTATAACTTTTTCTTTTAAACTATCTTTTACTTAATTTTAATGGTATTTTTTATTAAAATAAAAAAAACTACCTCCTATTAAATTTTAATTGGAAATCACTTTAAAAATTAATTTACATTAAGGTGGTTGTACTAAAATTAAATATTCTGATTCCAAGATGAATAAATTTTGTAGGGATTAAGACCAAAATGTTAAGAATTAAAAAAATAAAAGTATTTATTTGTTGGCACTAAAAATAAAAAATATTTTTAAAAGGATAAAAGTAAAAAATTGTATATTTTTAAGAACCAAACATATATTTAAACATAAATTTAAATTATAAGTTTATTGTCTCTTATAGGTTCCAATACCCAAATATATATATATATATATATAATAGAATTTATCATGTTTTAATTCCATAAATAAAATAAAATAAAATAAAATATATTGATTTAATAAATGAGATACTGATAGTTTTAAACATGTAATTGCTCATTATAAAAGCAATGTTATCGTTGTTGTTCGAATGCTAAAAGACATTATGGTTGTCGTGAATACAAAATCATCTTTGTGTTGTTCAAGGATTAGTCATATAAGTGAAAAGAGTTATGATGTTTATAAAGAAATCACTTGCTTCTAGAATTGAAATTAAGAATACAAATTTAAATAAATGTTCTCGTTATATGGTTTGTAAGCAAACTATTGTATCCTTTAAAAGACATCCTCTCTCAAGGAAGTCATAACTATTTCAATTGATGTATTATAATGTTTGTGACTCTTTAAAGGTAAAATATTTTAGTGGTGACCTTTATTTTGCTATTTTTATTGATGATTGTTCCACAAAACTATGAATTTATGCACTTAAGACAAAAGACTAAGTATTGAAGAAGTTCAAACAATTTAGCAAACATGTAAGAAGTTGAAATGTTTTCATACATACAACAGTGATGACTATTGTGGATCCATTTATGTCTACTACAAGCATTAGTAGGATATTGCACATAAAAAGACAAATTATAAAACTCTTCAATTGAATGGTTTACCAGAAATAATGAATTGTACATTGGTTGGTAAAGTAAAGTGTATGTTATCTAAAGCTAAGTTGTCCAAATTCTAATGTTGACGCTTATCTCCACATAATTGTAAAGATAATTATTATTAGGGTATTGTGCTTTCTTTCTATGTAGAGAAATACATAATATTTTTAGTCCATTATGTTTCTCACGTATTTAAGTGAAAATGGGTCATGTTTGAGTTGTAAGAATATATTATTTTTAGGTGGCCACTAAAGAGAAAATTTTTAGGCGGCCACCAAATAGATCATATTTCTTCCCAAATTAGTCTTAGTAAAATAGCAATTGTGCATTCGTTTTACTTTTGAATTTCGATGAAATTTTGAGAGCAGATTCAAAACATACATTTATTTATTTTCAAGGATTAGCGAAAAGAGGTTTAAGGAGTGAGTAATTATGCTTAAACATAAGCAATAGATTTTAATTTTTTTCATCTTCTTGTTTTTAATTTTAAGTTTTTGTACTTTCTTGTTTTAGTATGGTTTTAGAATGTATGTTACCAATATTTTTATTGTAGTGGAAGTATTTCTTATTTAGATGACTTGGGTTTTTACCCATATTTTGAGATGTTTTTACGTTAAAATCTTGTGTCTTTTTCGTGTTTTATCTATTTTATTTGCTGATAAAATTTTATTTATGTTCCATTTAATTTTGTTATTGCATTTAAGTTTTAATTACCATAAGGTATGTTACTTGGAAAAATGCGTTTTCCCCTCTCCAATGCCAAAATCATGTATGCATCCATACTTTGTATTCTATGTAGAGTTGTCTAATTGAGCTAATCCAAATGGCCCAGTTAATATTGAAATTTAGCATTCATTCTTGGCACAATTTTGAGTATCAAAGTATTTCATATTTTTTGAACTAAATTTATGTTTTAATTTGTTAAAAAACTACAACTAAACATTTATTTATTAATATTTCTGATAGATTTCTGTCAAAGTTTTTTTTAACGGAAGATTTTCTGTCAAAGTAAAAATTAAATGTTAGTTTATAAACAATTATCATGAATTATCTCAAAATAATTCAATCAATAGGCCATAAATTATTTTTATAAATTTTTTATAACACTATAAAACTGAATATATTTTTGTAAACTCTAGTTTAGTGCAATTACTTTTTTACTGATTAATTTGCTTAATTTTAAAAAGTTCTATGATTTCAAGAAAAGGAAATTGCTTCCACAATCGATATATTCTATAAGTTTGACTCTAAAATATTAAATTCCTTCGTTCAACCCAGAAGAACTTTTTCAGTCAAAAAGAAAAAATAAAACTATATAAACATCAAAGCTATGCATGCAATTTCCACACGAGATCGTGGAATTCTTTTGTATTATAAGAAAAGTCGTAATTTATTACTAATAAATCATAATCAGAATATTTAATGCAGAAAAGTAAAAATTCAAGGTATCTAATCGGATTGGATGTCAGTGCCACCAAGTGTCTACATAATCTTTAAATAAAAAATTTGTTTTTACAATTCAATTTAATTAATAATACATTAAAATTTGTTATTATATAAATATTATAAATACATCATAATTAATCATCAATTTATTAAAATAATAATATTTGATTTTCTCATTTTATACATTATTCATTTTTGAGGATTGAAATCCTTTATAAAAAAAAAAGTGACTACGACAGACTGCGAATAATGCGCGTGTAAGACGACATCTACTGTGCGCGTGGTGGAAGCAGTGGGGCCCAGATATTGCTGCCACGGAGTTGTCAAAGTTCCGTAAAGCCGTACGTCCGTACAAACGACATACCACCGACCCATTTACTTGTTTTCATGACTCACGCCAAAGACACCATCCACACTTTATGACAGGGATTTCCACAAAGTGGTTCATGACTAACCAAATTAATTTTTCATTTTTTTCAAACGAAAATTAATTTTTGTTTAATTTGAAAATTCGGTTCAAAATTATATACCGCGATGAAATATTGTAATTATTTATATTAAAGTATTAATTAATTTTTTATAATATATTTAAGAATTTATAAAATACATGTTTTATTATGATAAGTGATTCCAATTCAATCCGTTGTTTATGATTGTTAATTTTTATGTTTTAGATACAAATAAAATAAAGGGGAAAGGTTTGTTCAAATAGAATTCACTCATCTCTTTCTGATATGATTTACTCCGAGAAAAAATTAGGTAGAGAGAAAAAGAAAAAAAAATAATGTGAAAAGAGATAAGATTCGAAAATGATAAGTTTTACGTTATTATTAAAAAAAACAGATATAAATTCTATAAATATATTGGTTAATTAATTTTTTTAATTTGATTATATAGATTTTACTATAGTATCTATTAAAGTTAACTAAATCAATAATTTTTGTATATTTATTTATTCAATTTTGATCTAGTAATTAAATAAATTATTTTTACCATTAAATTTTTTATTTAAAATTATAACAAAAACATTATTTTAAAATAGATCTTAAAAAATAAAACTTAAAATTTTTGGTG
>JBBPBS010000359.1:1376119-1450067 GCA_037974835.1 Cicer judaicum
CTCATTAAATTTACTTTTTTTTTTTATTTTAAAATAATTTAAAATAATTTTATTAAATAGTTAAATTGGTTAAAAAAAATTTAATTATTTTAAACTAATTAAGTTATTAGTTTCAGTTTATTTGATTTGGTATTGTAAAATATAATCAAATTAATTTAATTTATCAATTTATTATTTTTTTAAATGATTAATTAGTTTAGAATAGCTAAATTATTTAAAACCACATATGGAGAATACAGAAAGTCATGAACAACAATTTATACATGAAAGAAATAAAAATAAATGTCCATTGAATAGATAATATACAATTGAAATAACAACAATTCAATTGAAATAAAAATTAGCATAAATTGTTTTTACCATTAAAATAAAAATAGAAAGTAAAGAAGAGAGATAAGGGAATTTGCTAGAAAGTGGAAAAAATATTAGAATTTCTCCACACATGAGGGAAGAAGTGAAAAAGTTTTCTAATCTAACAATACAATATTTATTGTGTGGCATAACAAATAAAAGTTGTCTTAATATATATATTTTTTTCAAAGCTATTTCTCTCAAAACAAACAAAGCCTTGATGCATGTTCAAATATCACTCATTCCTCCTCCTATTTATTTCCTCCTGAACCAAATATTACCCCTTAATAACGACAAAATTGTTATTTTTTTAATTTCAAAAAACTTAGAAGAAACAATTTATGCCATCGACAATATTATTGGATTGAGTCGTGAACTAGGTGACTTTCTTTAAGACGTTTCGATGCACTACTCAAATGGTCCAAGGTAGACTATCAACCACAAAGTCCCTAGGATAAAACAACCTAGATCATTGTATCAGAGTTTTATTGCACTATAGAAAACCGTTTTAGAATTACAACCACAATATGACAGTAGGATGACTATTAGTCGTAATATGACACTAAGACCATCCAAAAGAAATAGAAGAAACAAGTAAGGAAAGTAAGAAAAGAGAAAACCCTCAGATACGAAGAACTTTTGGTGTGCTTTTTCAACTGAGAAGAGCACTGTATTTATAGATGAAATTCGTAACTAGATCAGAGAGAAATGTATGATCCATTAGTTATGATTCACTAAACGTGTGCTAGGATTTTGACCTCAATAACGTGCACTATAATTTATTTGACTACTAAAACGTGTGCCACATATTGGTTGACCACAAAACATGCCCTCATATTTGACATAGGTTTTTGACCGGGCAATAACAGATATGCGAATCCAATAATTAGGGTTTTTACCAACAAAACTGGAGAGAAATTGACTGGACAGATGTTGACTGTTGACTCAATAGAGGGCAGTTACGTAATTAGCGTATCAATTAAAGAAAAAAAATAAAAACATTCATTTAATTAAATAAATAAATAATTTTCATATGCTAAAAAATAATACACCATGTATTTAATATCTAATTGGGTGATGGTGGAAAATGAACCACTTGATCTATATAGTAAAAGCATCACTACTCTCTACGGGAATGAGGTAAATGCAAATTGTTGCAAAAAGGTTTACAATAATTTTTGGTGTCGGTGGTGCTGGTTATGTTTTTGCAACAACTATCATTATTTGAAATTTTTGGATGGAAAAAAATAAAGCGATCGAATAAATTTATGGCAATTGGGAAGAGTTTTACAATCAACTCCCACAATGGTTGTTGGTTATGCAAATGTTTGCTCTAGGAATCAAAATTGAAATGGAAACCATCTCAACATTTCATAAGAATAATTTGATAGGTGGAATAAAAATCTTTCATAGACTATTTTGGGCTTTCATTCAGTGCATATATGCAGTTAAATTTTGCAAACCAATAGTACAAGTTGATAGGATTTGGTTGTACGACAAGTACAAGAGAACTCTACTGGTAGCAGTTGCACATGATGTGAACGACAATATAATTCCTACTGCTTATACTATTGTGGAAGGTGAGACAAAAGAGAGTTGAAGTTTCTTTTTGAGAAAATACGACACCACAAGCCAAGATTTGTTTCATTTTTAATTATAATTATCATAATTAATTATTATTATAATAATAATTAAAATATAAAATTAATTTATTGATGCATTTTATTCTAACTTATTGTTAGTATTTTTATTTTTTAAATAATTTTTTAATTTATTAAATAATTAATAACAAATATTAAAATAAAATAAAAATCTAGTTGGAGGTCATTCTTCTGGAAAATCACCTTCTATGAACTTCGATATTTTTTTTTTTTTTTCAAGTCATCGCTCCACATAAAAGCGATTTTCTATTTGATTAAAAAAATAGGACATTCGCATAATTTATTTTCAAAATAAGACAATTCAATAATAAAAAAACAAAAGTATAATATTTGTATCAAAAACTCGATATATATGTGTAGTGGTTACATGTAGTTTAATTTACCCATTAACTTATAATTGCATCCAACTAATAACTACTCCCTCCAATTTCAAATATAAGTAAAAAAGTTGATATATTTAACTTAAATTTTAAACTAAATATATTAATTTTATTTGTATTCAATAATTGCATCATAACCATCAATATCTTCCTATAATTATATGATACTTAGTAATTAACATATTAAAATATTGATGTATAAAGCCATATTAATATATTATAGTTAATATCTAATTTATATACGTGCATATAGTTTCGATAAAAATATCATATTCTTAATGCATTAGTAAAAACATTAGTTATTTATTATAGCATATTTTAATATATAAATTTAACATATTTTGTTTTTGAAAAAAATGACATCTTATAATTATTTTTTTAACAAAGTAATTAATAAAACATAAATGGTATTATATTTAAACTCAATTTTATACACATTAAAAGATAAACGTAATTTGTCAAAAAAAAAAACAAATTAACATAATTTTTATATGATGATTTAGAAATTTAATTTTAAAAAGACTTATTATTCCAATCCATCAAATTATGTTGCTGCGAAAGCATCGTATTATTTTCAAAGCTAAATTATATTCGTGGTCCCTTAACTTAATTTCATGTAACATTTTAGTCCTATATCTTTTTTTTTTCCCGATTTGGTCCTTTATTTTAGTTATAAGTGACAATTTGATATTTTATGTTTTAAAATTTCAACAATGTTATCCTTTTTTATACAAAAATTCAAAAAAATCATCAAATTTTTCAACCAAAACCCATAAAATTGATAATAATCTTCAATCTAATGCAAATTTTATCAAATTAATAACTCAAATATTCAAATACACTCATATTTTCATCTCCAACAACATCAAATAAAGAATAAATATATGAGTGTATTTGAATATTTGAGTTATGAATTTGATAAAATTTGCATTAAATTGAAGATGATTATCAATTTTATGGGTTTTGGTTGAAAAATTTGATGACTTTTTTGAATTTTTGTATATAAAAGGATAACATTGTTGAAATTTTAAAACATAAAATATCAAATCGTCACCTAAAACTAAAATAAAGGACCAACTCGGGAAAAAAAAAGATAAAAGAATAAAACGTTATCTGAAATTAAGTTAAGGGATCACAAATGTAATTTAGCATATTTTCAACGAAAAATTATATATTAAACGATTTTTTTCATCATCAAGTTATATTACTCTAAAAACATTATTAGAGATCCAATTAATATTCCTTAAAAAGTTTTCATCATCAAATTATATTCTCTATTTAAAGTTTTCATATTAAAAAATTTGGAGAGCCATTTAATATATTTTTAAATACTAAAAATTTCATATTATTTCCTTTTCAAGTGTTATAATATGAAGATCCAGCTCATATGAAGAACACATTAAGACACCAAATCTGGCCCACTTAGTTTTGACTGGGCCTGGCCTGTACACAATTGTTTACACATATTACACAACACACTTGGTTTTTGCTCCCTTACCTATTTACTTTGCAAGTTCCTTATGTCTCATGTCAATTGCTTTTGCATTCTCTACCACAATAACACAACTCTAATTAAGAGGATGCTTCTGCGTGGGACCCTATACATGCTAGGCTTCTTAATTGTTTGTTTTAAGGTCAAGAATTGTTAGGTTTTCAAATCCGCGGTCCAAATTAATAAAAGTATAGTCAAATAGTATGTAGAAATCGAGAGTCCTCTTCTTAATAAAAAATAAACATTGAAGCTTATTAGAAACTCTCATTAGGATGTATGAAAAAATTGCGCTTATAAAGATTGAATTTAGAGATGGTAAATTGTGCGTATAGAATAAATTGTATCTATTAGCTACGTAATTAGAATTTTTGTTTTCATATCCTTTTATTTATGCCACCTATGATTGATATCTTTATTTTTAATTGCAATTTTTCAATTAAAAGTTGAATTAGGATTAGTTAATATTTGAATTGTTAAAATTTGTTAGAACCAAGATGCATGAAACTCTAGTCCCTTATTATTAATTTTGATGAAAATCCAAATATTCAAATTAAAATTTTATATTTATTATTTGACAAATTTTCTTAAATATAAATAAGATTATATTCAATTTGAGGAACTCGATAAATCAAGAAAAATTATGACTTTAAAATTGGCAAATAATAAAATGAACATTATTTATGCCTCTAGTGATATGCTTCTTCCATTAAATGCATATGGACCTTTGAAAGAACCATCATGTTGTCTTATTCAAATGACTACCATTTGCTTATATGAAAAGTAGTATTGAAGAAATCAACACATGAAGTTTTCAAGAAGCATCTCTTGCTTGTGTAATTGATGCATCACATACTAAATTAACAACACTCCATCATCTACTAGAAACGGAAAACACATCACCCAATCCTAACTTTCTCTAGTATATTTTGTATTTTTATATTAGAAATTTGAAAATGTTTTTTTTGAAATCATATTTTAAGATAAATATCTATGACAACATTTTTTTAAAAAGTAACCGGCATTTTTCCCAACAGCATTGTCAAAGTCTGTGTTTTTTATTTAACAACACTTTTTCAAAAACGTTGTTAACTTTGTACGATAAATTCTCAATTTTGATGTAGTATCTTTGAAGTTTCCTATACTTCATATACATTAGGAAGAGGAATCAACTTCTAAAAAGAGCATTATCGAAAATCATACAATCACGTTTTGCAAATCAGTACAAAATATAACTCCTCTATTTGCATGAAGATAAATTCAAGGACGAATCAGAGAATAGTCTCTAACGGTGTTACGTCTCAAATATGTTTTAAACAACTTTTGAAGAATTAAAATTTTATCATAAAAATTAAAAGGAATTAATATTATATTGAGATATATTCAATTATCTTGCTTAAACGTGTAAAACTTTCTTTGAGAAAATATATAGTTTCCATCTAGATTTTTGAGTGTTCGAAAACAACTCATGCTGAAAAGCAAAACACATTTCTTGTGTCCATCAAAATTATATACGATAAAAAATAAGTATATGCAAACATAGAGTATCAATAAAATAATAACATTATGTCCTATATTTAGTCGTAAAAATATGTACAACTATTAATTTCAAACATCTAGATTTTGTATTATATATTTTTATTTTGAAATATTTATATATACATGATCGCCAAATAGTCGTATAAAAAAATATCTAGCGATATTTCAACATAAATTAAATTAAATTTGCATTTATAATAATTTTATAAGAATTAAACAATTTCATTCTTTTACAAGGACTAAGAATAAAATTTTGAATTTTTTTATAAAAATAAAAAAAATTTAATTTAATTTTAAATATTAAAATATATGTAGTTAGGTATTTTGCATTGTACAAGATTGGCCACTTGGAAATAAAAAATGGCACACTCTATCCATTTTATTTGTAATGAAAACATAAAATATAGAAAATATTACATGAACGACAAAACATAGTGTGTGGTTGAAGTTTTAACGTTGAATTTGAAGACTTGATTTGGATGAAATATGGTGAGTACAAACCGTACATATAAGGACAACATGTTCGGTCACTACCGTCTACAAAGTCAGCATATATCCAGGAAGGAAAACACAAGAAAATGATTCCTTTCACACTGCTCCTTCTTTTAGTGTCCTTTTCATTTGCTCAAGTAATTAATGCTAAAGCTATATACATAACCCACCTTGTGAAGTTTCCGGGAAAACTACAACAACAAAACAACATTCAAATATTATTCTTGGAAATGCTTACACTTTTTCTATATATTGAAAGGGAAAGGAACAGATAACATAATGTAATTATTGTAATATGATAATATTGATAATGTGATAAAAAAATTAAAAATAAAGCGTTGAATAAAAGTAAAATAAAAATAAAAATACTAATGTTGAAAAATATTAAATAAACACAACACCAAAGATTTCCAGAAGTTATAAATATTTGCTCTTAATATATAAAAAAATACATGACAAATATTTATAATTAATGTATAAAAAAATACGTGATAAATATTTGTTACAGAATCATTGGAGAAATATTTATAGCTGATACATAAAATAATATGAAATGATTATTTATTATTTATAAATATCATAAAAATACATAATAAATATTTATAAATGATGCATAAAAAATGAAATAAACATTTACAATTGAAATATATAAAAAATTATATAAAAAAGTTTTTTAAAATAAATATTAAAAAACAATGAGATAAATATTTTTTTATTGATATATAAAAAAATACGAAACAAATATATATAATTGATATATAAAATGATATTTTTTATTTAAAATTCAACGAGACACTCATTCAACAACATAATTATTTATGTAAAGAGTAATTTAAACTACTGAACTCTTAATGAAAATACAAATCTCAATTATATATGTTAGATCAATGGAAGCGCGTGAACATCATTAGAGTATTTTGAATCTAGTGAGTTCTATTGATAATTTGAATTTCGTTTATATATGTTGAGGTTGTGAGTATACACAAATTTTAAATACTTAAAAATGGTCATTTTTATAAATGTTATATACTCTTAGGTGCACTATAACACACGACACATTCTAAGAGTCATTTAAATTTAATCTCATTGTATTATACTGGGATATATAAACATTATTTTAATCTTTACAATCTAGGAAATTAATAATAATAATAATAATAATAATAATAATAATAATAATAATAATAATAATAATAATAGTTCGGTATAATGTTATATTGTGCTTTTATTTTAATTATATTGCACATTTTGTGAGATTATAAATATACAAATACAAATATAATTTACTTATCAAATATGACATTGTGATGATAAGATACTTATAATTATATGATCATATATGTTTGTTTACTATTGACATTCTTATGGCCACATTAATCAATTTATCATTTCTTACTCATCATTTTTTATTTATTTCATATTTAAATTAGGTTTCTATGTTAATCCACTGGGAGATATTTGAATTTTCTAATTCTTTATAGATTTTTTATAGTAATTATTTTTTTTAAAATTTGGATTAATTGAATGTTAAATGTTGTGATAGATTGATTTTGACTGAATGTGATTATTTTTGAAGTGGGTGTTCAAAAATCTAATAACTAAACCCCTCTCTCTCACTCATGATTTTTCATTATTATCTTCATCCTCAAAGACCATGATTTATTGGTTCTTAGCTGCAAATTAGTTCAGTTTAATTCCATTTAGGATTGGTTCTTAACTAGAATTTGTCCACCTCCATGAGCTATGTCTATATTTAATTATTATTTCTAGATTTACATGGATTATGGATTATGTCTATATATGTAACTATTATTTCTAGTCTTACATGTGGATTATAGATTATGTCTATATGTAATAATTATTTATAGATTTACATTGGTTATAGATTATGAAATTGAAAACTCATTTCTAGCATCACTAACTACAAATCTATTTACATAGTATTGTAAAGCATGATATTGGTTAAGTCTTATAATATTTTTAATTAGTGAGGGTTTGTTATAATATTTTTAGATATTCGGGCCATTATTAATTACATATTTTTGGCAACTTAAATATATTAATCTAAATTCAACATTGTTTTGTTTAATGTAAGTATTTGACATTTATAAATTTATAGGTTTTAGAATTTTTGGGTTTCGGTATATTGTATATTAATTTATTGGTTTTTATTGCCAGGTTCTAAAATTTTTGGGTACGTTAGAGAGAGAATTGAACTTGTATTACTACTAGAGATGACAATTAAACTCAGATTCAATGCGTATTCGTAAAAATAAAAATTATAATAGGAAGGGTAAAAATCCACATAATGGGTATGGGCACGAGGACGAGTAATTATCCGCAAAATTAAGCGGATATGGGTGCGGGTACGATACTATAGTACCCGCCCCGCACCCGCATTTATATAAATATATTATTTATTTATTATAATGTTTAGTTTAATTAATTATTTTCTTTTATGTTTTAGCATCTATTAATATCATTAGACCACTACAATATTTATAAATTGAAAGATAAACGTTTGCAAACTTTTTAAGAATTTGATTATGATGAATATGTAAATAATTATGACTTTATAACTAAGAATTATATCTTATTAATCGCAACTTTATAATTATACTTGCAATTTCCTATCAATTGTTTTTACAAATCTCGAATAATATTGTCGTAGAACTTGCAACTCCATAAAATATTATTATGAATATTAGAATGTGTATTGTAATGAGTGTTCATTTAAAATGTTTTGAGTTAGAAAATATTTTGGTTTATAATACTTTATCATTGGATTTAAAATATCTGAATAATTTTTAAATTTAATCACAACAATATCATTAATTTTTTTTACCTATTTTAGTTAAAGCATGAGTAATGAGTATGGGTGCAGGCACTTAGGTATCTAGAAGGTAAGGGTATGTGTATTAAAATTGATACCCAAGAGGATACGGACACATGTATGAGTATTTTTTTAAATCGCGGATATGGAGGTGGATATTATAGTACTCTATCCAAACCGTACCTATTGTAATCCCTAATATGTGTTTTATTGGACTTGGTTCATGTGAAAGAAACAAAAAATATTTTGAAATCCTGAATAAAAAAAAAGGAACAGTGTCGTTTCTAGCAAAAGAAAAAAAGTAGAAAAGTGTGACGACAAGGAACAAGAAGAAGGGGAAAAAAATTGGATTTCGATGGTAGCAATTGTGTAGCAAAATTGCTCTATTTGATCTACAATTTTAGTATGTTATTTCTACCGCTAAGTTTGTTATTTTAATATACAGTTTTAATAGTTTTACCTTCTTCGAGAGATACTTTGGAATAATCACTTTAGTGGAAGGTTGTTTTGTTATTTGTTTGGTTTCCGCCCTTTGATGATGACTATTGTTGATTGATGTTCCTTAGTGTTACTAGGAAGACTCTAGTGTACCCATTAATTATTATAATGGAAGATTTTACTCGGCTAGGTCCTGTAATTTTTATTCTCTCAATTTGAGGGAAGTTTTTCATGTTAAAAATTGTGTTTGTCTCATTTAATTTTTTTTTTCTCCAATTATTGTTGCGTTGTAGAATTGTATTTTCTATTTGGTCATTTATCTGCAAAAGTAGGGGAAAAATATTTTTCATTATTTAGAGAGGTATCTCTGGTTTTTCTCAACAAAGTGATATCAAAACTCGATTATTTGGTTTGTGCATTTAAATGGAGGAAAAAAATAACAGTCTGAATATGATTTTAAGTTCAACTCTTCTAATTACACACTTTAGAAAACTCTCATGAAAGACATGCCATACAATAAAGATTTGTATGATCCTAGTGAGGATGACACTATTATATCTGACACTGACTAGAAGAAAATGAATAGAAAGACAACCTTGATCAGAATATTAGAATTGAAATAAATGCTAACAAAATATGGATAAATTAAAAGAATTGTATGAATGAAAGAATGTGAAAAATAAAAAATTCTTGATTCAGAAGCTAGTAATCATGAAATACAACAATGGGAATTCAATGACAAAGAATCAGTTGATAACAACATGTATTAAATTAGATGATGAGTTGCAAGTGTTGTTATTGTTGAGTTCCTTGCTTGATAATTGGAAAGTCCTTGTTGTGACGGTGACCACTTCAACTTCGAGTTGAAAGTGTAAATAGTTAAATACAACATATTGAAGGAGGAAGCTCAAAGAAAGGAACATGGTTTCACTAGTTATTCCTCAAAGTTAGAAGCACTAGTTACATAGTTACGGGAGAAAAGTCAATCTAGGCACTTCCACAAATGTGACAACTCTGAAAGTCATAACAAGTCAAGAAGCAAGTCGAGGACTAGAAAAGAAGTGATATGGTATAACTATGGCAAAGTAGGTCACATAAAGAGAAATTTCAAGTTCCTTAAGTGAGATCAATTAAGGGAAGGAGATGAAGAAAAAGAGAAGAAAAATGATAATGATACAACAATAACTGCATCAGTTAGTAATGTCTACATTGTTTGTGATGATAATTGTCTAAACCTTGCATGCTAGGATTCAACTTGGATTATTGATTCGGGTGCCTCATATCATGTTACTCCTAGGCGTGATTTATTTCCATTTTACAATGTTGGTAATTTTGGCATGGTAAAAATGGGAGATAAAGATGTATGTAAAATTATCGATATAAGAGATGTTTGGGTTGAAACTGTGATTGGTTGCAAGCTTCAATTGAAGAATGTTAGACATGTTATTGATATTCGTATGAATTTAATTTGGTGAAAGCCTTGGATATTGAGGGTTATCATACCTACTTTGATGGTGATGGTATATGTAAAATCACTAAAGGATATATAATGGTTACAACTAAGTAAACTTTTACTTCTATCTATCGGATGCCTAACAAGCTTTACAAGGAAGAAGTGAATGCAATTGAAGATGCATATTCTAATTTATGGTATATGTGCCTTGGTCACTTGAGTGAGAAAAAACTCAACATACTTGCGAAGAAAATTTTTCTTCGTATGAATGGTACGTCCCTAAAAACTTCCACTCATTGTTTTGCTGGAAAACAACATAGAGTTTTTTTTCTTCATAATATTGGTCTTTATATAAGGCAAAATATTATTGATTTAGTTCATAGTGATGTTTGCATGATGGTTATTAAATCTCTTGGTGGTACATCATATTTTGTTACTTTTATTGACGACCACTCTAGAAAAGTGTGGGTATTTCCTTTGAAATATAAAGACCAAGTACTTGGAGTCCTTAAGCATTTCCATGCAGTTGTTGAAAGAGAAAAAGGAAGAAAAATGAAATGTGTTCGATCAAATAACGATGGTGAATACAAAGGTCCATTTGAGGAATATTGTAGAGAACTTGGAACCAAGCTAGCGAAAACAGTTCCAAAGACACTTCAGCTTAATGGTGTTACAAAGAGACTGAATCGTACGATTAATGACATAGTCAGATGTATGCTATCTCATGCAAAATTATCGAATTGCTTTTGGGGTGAAGCAATAAAAATTGTTGTAGAATTGATCAAATTTTCTCCTACAATTTCTCTTGATGGCAATGTTCTAAATAAAGTGTGGACAGGGAAATATGTCTCCTATTGTCATTTGAGAGTGTTTAGCTGCAAATGTTTAATTAACGTTCAAAGAGATGAAAGGTCCAAGCTTGATAGTAAATCCAAATAGTGTATGTTCGTTGTTAATGGTAGTGAAGAATTTGGTTGTAGATTGTGGGATCCGGTTGACTAGAAAATTATCAGAAGTTGAGATGTGATATTTCTTGAAGACGAGACTATTGAGCATTTCTATAAATCTGATAATTAGAAATTAAATTCCAGAAGTTATATTGATGTTACACCTAAGACCTCTGCATAAAATTTTGTTGACAGAGGAGATATACAAGTAGATATGGAGAATGTAATTGATGACCATGTACCTAGCTATGATGACTAGATTCCAGTTAAGCCACTAGTTGAGTATGAGTTGAGAAGATCTACTAGAGAATGTCAACCTTCTCAGAGATAGCCTCCACATCAGTATGTGATGATTACTGATAATGAAGAGAAACAATATTACCAAAAGGCTATTACGAATGTTGATAAAGTAAACTGGTTGAAGGACATGCAAGAATAGTTGAATTCCTTGCATGAGAATCACACATTTGAGTTGGTAAAGGCAGAAAAAAATAGTTCTCAACCAAGATACAAAGCAAGATTGGTTGTGGAAGATTTTAATTAGAGAAAAGATATTGACTATGATTTTTTTTTTCACATGTGGTGAAGATGTCCTCTATTCGAGTTTTGTTTGAAGGTGCAAACACAAAAAGGAAGGTTGAATTGTGTTTGAAAATGTTGACAATGTTTTACTAATTTGATGAAGGTTGGTTGGTTTTGTGCATTACTTGGAGTAGAAGCAATCAATTTTTGAGGGAACTACAAGGTGAATTTAAAATCCAAGGTGAATTTGTAATTGTGAGCTTGTGAGTTCCTCTACTATTTTCTGCATTTCGATGCATTTCTCCTTCAGCCTTGAGTGTCTTATTAAAGTGAAAATTTGGGCTTCAATTTAATCATTCTTTAATTCTATATTGTATCTTGTTCAGACTGAGCTTATATTTTCTTCAAATTGATTCTATTTCTATTTTGCTTAGATTGAGCTTGTAAACTCTTTAGATTGATTTTGTTTTATTTTTGTTCATATTGCGTTTGTAAATTCTTCAAATTGATTATGTTTATATTTTTTTGCCGAGAAATCTTGTTCAAATCTGGTTTTAAATCTTAATTAAATCTTCTTCAAATTTTGATTATATATTCTTCAAATCTTAATCAAATCTTCTTCAAATCTTAATTCAATATTATTCATATTTTTATCAAATCTTGTTCAAATCTTGACTATATTTTCTATCCAACTTGGTCAAAGATTTTCTTCAATTATAAATTTGAATAAAATCTTTTTTTAGATTTTCATCAATTATAATTTTGATTTTTTATTTTCTTCAAAAACTTGAATCTTCTTTCATACTCTTTGAAGTCAAATATATTGTTCTCATAAAATACTTTTGTAAACATCAAAACTCTAAATGTAACACCAACTTAGTTCCAACAGTTTGGGTTGACAGCTAATTTGAATCTAGAAGTTGAACAACTCAATGTGAAAACTGCATTCTTTCATGGTAATTTGGAGGAAGAAATCTATATGGAGCAACTAGAGGATTTCGAAGTCAAAGGTAAATAGCTTCTTGTGTGTAAATTGAAAAAACAATTGTATGAGGTCAAGCAACCACCTTGATAATGGTACAAGAAATTTGATTCTTTCATGAAGAAACATCAATACGGTAAAACTACTTTGACCATTATATCTTTATCGAGAATTTCTCTGATGGGGATTATATTATTCTCTTGTTATATGTGGCTGACATGTTTATTGTTGGCCATGACACTAAGAAGATTCAATCTCTAAAAAATGATTTGAACAAATCTTTTGTAGTGAAAGACTTAAGTCCTACAAAGCAAATTATGGGCATGAGAATTACACATGACATAAAGAATAATAAATTGTGGTTGTCTCAACACAATTATGTTGAAAAGGTGTTAGAGAGGTTTAACATGAGTAATTGCAAACCTATTAGTATTCCACTTGCTACTCATTTCCAATTTTATTTTGATCAATGTCCTACAAGTGAGAAAGACAAAGAAGATATGAAGAAGGTTCCTTATACATTCGCATTTGGAAGTTTGGTGTATGATATGCTATGCACAAGGTCAAATATTGCTCATGTAGTTGATGTTGTTGAAGCAACAATGTCAATTTACAAGGAAGGGGGTTTGAATTGTAAATTCGCCTATTTAAAATTTTTCTCTTAAAAACTTAAGAAAATAACTCAAGATTGATCTTGGCTGTAAAAACAGAAAACGGAGAACGTTCTTGGTTCTGGAAACAGAAAACGAAGAACGTTCTTGGTTAGTTAAAATCAACAGTTTAGCATATCTATATAATTTGATAACCAAAAGGATTGAAAGTAAATATAGATAAGGGTAGAGATATCACACACTGATATATCCTAGATCACCCAACTCGAGCTACGTCCAGTCCTCACAATTGTGAGATTTTCCATTAAATGTTCAAACGAAGAATGTTCTTGGTTTTATAACGTTCTTGGTTTTACATAGTTAGGTCAACCTTGATCTGTTACAACAATTCCTTTCCACCCATAAAGGGATTCAATCAGGTCACCTATCCATCTTGAGAGAGGATTTTATAGTTTACCTTTTAATCATAAAATGATTTCTACAAACTACTCAAACTCTAAACAACCTTTATAGTCTTAAGTTTACACAATAATGATTTAAAGATATTGTCAGAATCTGAGTATGCTCAACTCGTGTTTGAGAATAGATTCTTGATAAAAGAATTCAGTGGAATGATTATGATATTTTAAGAGAAAACATAACTGAAACTTTTGCGATTTGAGAAGCTTTCAAGTATGTAAGTGTTTGTAAGTGATGGATTTTCTTAGCACTTGAAGTTCTGATTTTTCCTTGAGCTTGAGGTTCCTTTTATATACTTCAAGGAGGTTGATGACAACTATTTTGACCATTGGAAAGTGTTCAGTTGTCATGTGTCTGATTTGACCAAAGATCAAACTTTTTAAAACATGAATGTTCTTGATTTGAACATTTTGCATTTTTGCTTCTGTGATAATAATGTTTGATCTATAGCTTCTCATTCTTGACTCTGATGATCCTATTTTTATGCACACAAACATCTCAAAGATATGCTTAATGTATTCAGATTAAGACTGCCTTTTAATTCGTACAAAATAGACTGGAGAATGATGTACTTATGCTGGGGGAATATTTGTCAATATTCTGGAGAATGATGTTATCATTCTGGCAATCGATGTTACCATACTGGAGACTGTTGTTATCATTATGTAGACTGTTGTTAACATGCTGGAGAATGACGTCCGCATGCTAGAGATTAATTGTAACATGCTTGAGAATATTTATCATTATGGAGACTGATGTTACCATGTTGGAGAATGTTCATATGTCCCTTTTGCTTTGAGTCGTGCCTTTTAATCTTTGATATTTTGGAGTATTTGTTTTGCAAATATGAGAGCTGCATATTCCTTGTAGATGTATTGGAAATGCATTTGTAATTTGTAGGAGTTTTCCATGCATTAACACGTGATTTGATCTTGCTTGATGAAAATGAAAAAACATGGAGAACGTTCTTGGTTTTCTAGATTTTGTCAAGAACATTCTTGGTTCTGTTTTGTTTACTTTTTGCTTTTTTCTTTAAATAATTTTTTTTTTGCATTGCTTATTATCTATCTTGGATTATTACACTAAAAAATATATGTTAAATTAACACATCATTTAGAATTATAATTAGAGTATTTAATTAATCTTTGTTCGTTTACATCAAAATATTAATTTGGGAGTTTGCCTCAACAAGCTCCCCTTTTTTGATGATGACAAACATGTTAATTTAGATTTTAATTTTGATTCTAATTTTAATCATAAAGAGCTTAATAGCTCCCCCTCAAAATATGCTTGTTTAGTACCAAAATAACATTTCATTGATGCATTTAAAAGCATATAATTATACATAATTCAGGCACATGTTTCAAGCATATTAAAATACTAAGAAGTTCAATTTACAAAATGACTTCTCACTAAAAATTAGATTATATAAAAACTAAACTAATTCTCTCCCTTCATCATAGGAAAAAGGAGTATGAGAAAAAACAATGAAAATGAAAGCCTATTTTGAAAAGGGGAGGGAAAATCCTTCAAACGACGAAGATCTAGAAGATTCAAGAATAGCTTGGAAAGAAGGATGAGGATTCAATCCCCGACTTTGAAGCAAGCTGGGTAGCCATCCAATCCCTTTGTGTAGCATACTCATTATCTTGAAGTTGTTGGTGCGCCATAATTTTCTGAAGTGCAACCATGATGGATTGGCTGGTTGACTCTTGCTAGAATTTTTTACGTTTAGCATGGCATTTGGAGTTGTCTTTGGGGGTAGAAGGGATAATGTTGTGTGAGGGAGCAATAGTAGTGTAGAAAGAGGAAAAAGTTGCAATGGTGGGATCGAAGGGCAGTCGCTGGTGATGTCGGGTAGAAGGAAGAAAGGTTAGGTGGATTGGAGGGGAAATGGATAATGTTTGGGGAAAATCATTCTTGAGTTGTCATTGGAGGGTGTCGTGACCTAAAATTTCGAGTGTTTCTCGAATTCAAAATTTATTTTAAAATAGAGAAAATATTGGGAAACCCTTAAAAATAAAAAAAATAAAAAAATGATCTTCGAAACCAAATTTTGAGTTCGGGAGTCGATTATACGTAGGGAAGGTATTAGCACCCTAAGAAATCCGTTAAAACAACAATTACCTATAATTAATTGTTCAAAATTAATTTTAACTTAAATATATTTATTTATCGTTATTATTAAATATGAATAACGAATATTATTATATTTAAAATATGATTTTGAAATAAATATGTACTTAACAAATAAATTTTTATATTATGTGCTTGACAAGAATGTGATATTGCTCCTACGTATCTCCAGGTGCGTTGGAGAAATCAAAGCTACGTAGTTCTTGGATAGAAAATGTTGATGTGTTTGTTTTACGAAAATGGTTTTTGTTAAATTTAAAAATGTTTTGACTAGAAAAGAAAATAATTTGTCTGACTTAAAAAAATACTTTAAAATACGAGTTTTATGACTATCAAGCTGTATAACTTGTATTTCAAAAACTTAAAGAATAAAAAGATGTTTCGTCTAATTAATACTTTTAACAATATTTTAAATTATTTTTCAGTTTATATATGGAAAAAAAACACCAAGTTGTACAACATGTATCTTAACAACTCAAAGATAGAAAGTAATACCACATCAAATTTAAGTCGGTTTTATATTAATTCATTAAGTTAAATAAATAAGTAAAGAGAGTTTTAGGACTATCAAGTTGTACCACTTGTGTCCTAACAACTCAAAGATTAAAAGATGTCACATCTAATTAATTTTTCAATATTCGATAATAAATTATCTTTGCTTTTTTTTTTTAAAAAAAAAAATGATGTTAAATATTAAATAAGTTTAAATAATTCTACGAAATAAAGTCAGTAGTAAACAGACACAGAAAATGGTAAAAAAAATACATGGACTTGTAATATGATATATTAAATAAATAAACATTTTAATAATAGAAAAAACATATTCAAATGTAAGCTCTTTCAAAATAACTTTTAAGTAAATAAGTGATTGAAACAAAACTCATTTTTATATTAAATAGCACAATCTAAAGTTAAAAAGAAAATCGATTAATACCACTCATAAATAAAATAAATGATGTTTATTATTATTGAATTATATCCATAATTATTTATAATAAATAAAAATTAAATGGGAATTGTAGCAGAATTTTTTATTAATTAAATGGAATAAAGTGATGTGAATATAAGTTATTGGCAAGGCTATAATGACCGGCAAGAAAGCAAATGTTAAATCCAAAGAGCCTGGCAAACTATTCAAATTGGCTGGCATAAAACAAACGTGTTTGAAAAGATGGCATAAAGGGAAACCCCGACTGAGCATCTATGGTAAAAGAACAAATCCAATTTTAGCTTCCAATCTAAGCAGCAAACATGAAGATAATGAGAAGATACATGTCATTTAAGATACCGATGAAGACAAAGACGGTGGTTCGCAGTGGAAGTTGAAACGACGGTGATGCTTTCTGTGTCTTCTTCTTCTTCTTCTTCTTCTTCTTCTTCTTCTTCTTCTTCTTCTTCTTCTTCTTCTTCTTCTTCTTCTTCTTATCTTTCTTTTTATGTGTTTTTCATCGATATTAATCTCAGATTCCTCCTCCTCTTTTTTTCTTTTTTGAAATTTGATAGGGTGTATTTATTGAGTTTTTTTATCTGTTTAGTTGCTTTCTTGCTTACCTTGGTCCTTCTCCATCAATGTCCTATTTGATGTTTCGTTCTCTTTGCTCATCATCTGCATTTTTTTGCACCTTTGATGTCTTCAGAATTTTAGATTATTTGTTCTGATCTGTTCATTGTTGAGCTTTTATTTGTCTTTTACTTTCTTTTTTTTAAAGTAAAAAATTTGTCTCTTTGTGCTTATCATGTGAGCAAAGGCTGACTAGTAATTTTTTTTGTTTTTTTTGTTTCTCCAATTAGTTAAAACATGTACAAATGTATCAGTGAACATGACTTGTGCATCAATGGCACTCAGCATCAACATAGAAGGGTTTGGCAGTGAACAATGGCAACAATAGAGAACAAAACATAGGCAAAACTAGAAACAGCTGGCTTGATGTGATTTAATTTTTATTGTAATTTAAATTTGGCTTTTTTTTATTAATTTGTAATTTGATTTGATTTTAGAATTGTAAATAGATTTGAAATTGTAAATTTATGAAACATAATGAAAATATTTATTATAATTATTTTTATTTCCTTTTTTAAATACATATTTCCTTTTTTGATTTATTTTCCTTTTTGATTTATTTTTAACCAAAATGGACAAAATTGGGATACTACCGCTGCACCTATTTAATTATACTTTACTTGAAAAAT
This sequence comes from Cicer judaicum, assembly GCA_037974835.1. Classification (NCBI taxonomy): domain Eukaryota; kingdom Viridiplantae; phylum Streptophyta; class Magnoliopsida; order Fabales; family Fabaceae; genus Cicer; species Cicer judaicum. The sequence continues at coordinate 1,394,603 of JBBPBS010000359.1, forward strand.
ATGAAAATATGAATAACAATGATATTCCTTTTAAGTTATCAGATAAAAGATAAGTAAATATAAGGACCTAAATTTTGTCTAATAACAAACACATGAAAACTGCTTTTAACTTGTTTTCCTTTAGCACATGATTCACATACTTTATCATTATCAAAATTTAGTTTTGGTAATCCTCTAATAAGTTCTAGTTTTCAAATGATTTTCATGCTAACATTAAACCATTTTTTATCACCTGTCATATGTCTTGAACAACCACTACCCAAGAACCATGGCTTTTACTTGACACTATGAAATCCAACATGGATGATTTGTTACATTAACTTTAGGTACCTACTTGGTCTTGGGGCCCTTGAGGGTTAGTTTTAAATTTTTATTCCTATTTAATATGACATGTTGATTTAGAGTTGTCAATCTTGGAAGAAGATGAACATATAGTGGTTTGTCTTGAGGTACCTACTCAAATTGTGAGTAATGAAACATTTTAAACTAAAGATGTCCCAATCATGCTTATGACGTCACTGGTCAAATAAAAATATTTTGTAACAGTTTGAGGCCTAACACTAGAATTGTGTTGGATGTTACAACAGGCGGTTCTCTGAATTACAAAACCGCATCAGAACCACAAAAAATTATTTCGATCATGGCATTAAATGAACAAATGATGTTGTATGATAGAGGTGGTGGGTCAAAAAGTGAAGTTGCTCTCAAAACAGATAGAAGATGTTATCGTCGTTGAGATAAAGAAGGGGATAACAACTCTAAATATACAACCCTAAGTGGTGCATGTCAAATTATTGAAACATACAGGTTGCGAATTTCGGGGGGTTAATACAAATAGAGCTTGTGAAGTACCAGATGATGATATAGAAGAACAAGAATAGGTAAACTTTGCGGGTAGCAATGGGAAGCAGAAGAAACCCAACTCTAGTACGTACATTCCAGGATGGAGAAATCATCCGAATTTTTAATGGAAAGATCAACAAGGTGGATCTCAAGGTCAAAAAGCAGCTCAAGAAAATCAAGTTCCACCTCGAAAAGCTACTTTTGAAAGTGCTATTGAGAAGTTAGTAATAAGCACAAGTTCTATCATTGAAGAGTCAAGAGCCATCAAGAAAAATCATTCAGCCTTAATAAAGAATCTTGAGACCCAACTGAGGCAACTTTCTCAACAACTAGCACATAGAGCGTTTGGAAATTTTCCTAGTGATATAATTCTGAATCCGCAAAATAATGTCAATATCATGAAAACGAGGAGTGACAAGGTAAGTGGACCAGTACCACCCAAAGCCAAAAATGGTGGGAGTGCTTCAACTCCAACTCATCGGAGGAAATGATTACCCATACAACAGTTAAGGAGAACATCGCTTTTCAAAAGGAGAAAAAATCGGCGGTGCAGAAAAAAAGAGGCACTACCAAAGAAAAACATGCCCCTTACTATATACAGAAGGTCGGGCATTGGAAGAGTCAAAGATACACACTGATGTTACAGTTTACAGATCGCTTAATGAAACATTCATATGAGGGTGGTGGAAGATGTGTTGGTCGATGTAGATAAGTTAATTTTTCCAATGGATTTTGTGATACTAGACATGAAGGAAGACAATTAGATCTTGGAGAGGGAGAGCTATGATTGATGTGGCGAATGACACCTTAACTTTTAAGGTAAATGAGGAAACAATTACTTTCCATATTCTAAAAGCCATGAGCATTCAAAAGAAAAAGAAGAATGCAATCGAATTGAGATTTTCGATTTGATAGTCAAAGAAATAGTTGAAAATCAAGTACCTAATCTCCCTTTATAAAGAGTGTTATGCATGTCTCACAATGTTGTTAAAGATAATTACGATGCAATAGTGAAATGTGTTTTAGCTATGTCAGAAGCATCATCATCTTACTCTTGTCGTTTCCATACTACATGGGAGAAGTTGAAAGAGAATGAAGAAAAACATGTAGAGATAAAGAAAGATATGTCACTCGTTGAGCTCAAACAATTGTCACTTCACTTGAAATATGTATTCCTTAAAGAGAAAGATGATGTGTTATTTATGTCATATAATACTCCTTGACAATGGTTGAGGTGTCAAGCTAATGACTTTAAATAAGCGCTTCGTGGGAGGCAACCCATAGGTGGAGATATCTTTTATTTTTGCAATCTTATTTTTGTTATTTGAATTTGTTTTTTTTCTTTTCAATTATGTGTAAAAGTTCAATATGATGAAATTTTTTTAACAACTTGAAGCTGACCTTAAGTTATCTGTTTGGAATTATGAAATTTAAATTATAGATTCTTTGCTCATATCATTGCTCAATTCGACTAGCTTCACTAATGCACAAATTGTTGATTAATATGTGGTTGTAGAAGTATAACTTGTCATCAAAATAAATAAATAAAATAATAAATAAAAAATTAAAATTTGCAGTGACATGTTTGGCATAATTTTGATAGTTCATACTCTCTATTATTATCCTAACTACAAGCTTCTAAGCCTAAACACTTTATTTTTCTGTTGTGTGATTATTTAGACGTGTGTTATCCCTTCAAAACATCTTCTTAGTTTGATAAATAACATCTTATTAGTTCTTTTGTCAATGTTTGAAAATCTCCACAATGAAAATGTGAAGAAAAAACAAAAAGAGGTAGAATAATTTGAAAATGTGTGACTAACTCCAAGTAGTAAAACCTATTATCCCAAAATTTCATACCCTTACCTAAGCCCCATTATAACCCAAAAGTCCTCCAAAAGAGTATGCGTTTATTGCATTATAATTGCTAACCTGAATTATCTCAAGCCTACGGTAGCATGTTCTAAGATTTGAGTGATAAGTTCACAACCCTTGCTAAACACTTGAGAGATGTTTTGGTGAGATTGTCTGAAGAGAGAGTTGAACTTGATGAATGAATGCAAAGTTTACTACTACCGTTGTTAGTTTGTTAGATGCAACCTTGAAGCATATTAAATATTTTGTAGTAGTTGGAGATTTGAGGATTAACATTGATTTGATACGAGGAATTGAGTTTAAGCATGTTTTTAACTTTACCAATTTTGAAATTAAACTTGGCTAGGGGTCAAACAACATATTTAGTTTGGGATTGTGATGACTCTTCATCAAATGCATATTTTTCATTGTTTTTAATCTTATTTATCTTCAATCATTAGTTAATTTAAGGAGTTTTTGATATATTTTGTTGATTCTAGTTCTTGCATTTAAAAAAATGTTTATATTTTTATTTGATTGATTAAGTAGAGATTTTTCGTAGTTTTGTGTTGTTTCTTTGTTTTAGTGTAATACTGAATTTTGGTGAGAAATCAACATGACTTATGTGGTGTATTTCAGTAATATCTGGAGTTGTAGATTTTCAATTGTAGTCAAACCAAATGTAAATGAAAACGAAGATCTATAGCTACAACCTTTGTGAAGACACCTGAACCAAATTCGGACTCGAAAGAGGAGCCAAAATGCAGTAAATGTTAGAAAATAGGTAATACGCGCTAAAGCGCAAAACCTGCCCATGAGGCGCATTTCTGTCTTCCTGAATCTGTCCAAATGCGCCTGAAGCGCAAATTCCACACTTGGGGCACGTGGTGTGCTGCTGAATGTATAAAACATATTTTTCTCACTATTTAGGAATCTTTTAAACTATTGAGAAGTTTGGAGAATTGTGTCCTATAAGAGAAACTTAGAGACAACTATTTCTAACACCATTGGAGGAGTTTTATCAAGAATTGTTCATGAATTTTTGTTAGAATTCTTCTTTAATCTCTATCATTTATATCTCTGTCATGAGTAACTAAACTCTATTTGTTAGGGATGTGTGATAAGATGAAACTCTTACTTGTCTGATTTAATTTATAGTTATATGAATAAGTTTATTGAATTACTTTCTCGTCTTTGTGCTTAATGCTTTCTATTGCTTAATCAACTTTAAAATATTTTATGATTCGTATTTTGAAACGGAAGTGGACTTTACGAATATTGAGATGAGAAACTCATGATATTTTAGTATAGAGATAAATGTAGGTCCCGAAACCAATTGAATTATTTGCAGATGCAATAGTTTAATAAGAGAAGTCTTGTGCTGTAAAACTTAATTTTAATCTTAATTTCACTAAGAAATTAGGGGATAATTTGAAATTAAAGGTTTTATCACTAAGACATTAAGACAAAAATAATAAAGAAAATTTCATAATAGTTGAATAAAGGAATTTAGTAACTAGAATCAAATTAGAAACCAATGTTGGATTCAAAGTGAAACTCATACATGATATTTTTCTTATTATAAAAGTTCAGTTTTATTACTCATGCTAGTTTCAAATATAATTTTAATCAATTCGAAAACTTTTAATTCAATTTTAGTAATTAAACATTATTCGATAGTAAAACACATTTGTTGAGTTCGACACTCGTTATTACTGTTTTATTATGAACTGCAAAGATTCATTACACTTGCTAAAACGTGAGCAATGATTCTTTACATTGAACAATAAAAAGAACAAACCAAAGATGATAATAAGTCAAGAGAAAACATGCAAGACAAATGGAAAGGAAACATTGAAGCCTGGCCAAGGGATATAGAAAGGGGATGATGTGGGTTAGGGAAGGAAAGCGTTTTATATTTAGTAGTTGATAATTTTATAAGAATTGAACTTATATAGTATCAATTACTAAGGTTGGATAAACGGTTGGGTTCATACGGATTTGGGTCTAATTATCCAATCCATCCCAAACCGCGGTTGGCGAACTGAGGCCCAATTTTGACTTATTTTGAATCGAGTTTGTTGGTTTTCGGATTTAATCGATTTTGCGGGTCAGGTGAACCGGGTGCCTTTGTGAAGGATCGTGTTGCATGTACCATCTTCATTTACAGTTGAAGAGAAGAAAAAGGAAAACAAAAGGAGGGTATTAGTGTCTCAGAACCGGTGGTGTCGGCGGCGATTTCGAACAGAACCGGTGGTGGCGGCGGCGGCTTCGAACAAAACCGATGGTGGCGGCGGCTTCGAACATGACCGATGGTGTTGGTGGAGGTGTGAGTGTAGGATTTGAGAGTGAGAGTGATGAAATGAGAATAGGGTTTCATATTTTTAGTGAGAGGTGGGTTTATTCTGAATTTGGGTCTTTTTTTCTGGAATGGGAAAAGCCTTTGAGATTTTTGGACAACCTAGTATTTTAAAATATAGTATTATTAATTTGAAACGGGCAGGTTCGGGTATCCGTAGTTCAAAAATTCTTAACCGAACCCGTCCATTATAAACCACATAAACCCGTTTTCGTTGTCCCGCGTACTCGCAGACCTGCTCTTGCCCACCCGTTACAGAAATTGGGCCGCGGACGGTTCGGTTTGTTTCAGGCCGCGGTTTTTTGTCCAGCCCTATCACTTACTAAATTGACTTTACACTTTGGCTCTTGTATACTTTGATGTTACTTATGTCTCACAAAAGAGTTATTATTTTTGGTTATTTCTTTTTACTTTGGTGCATCATTGGCCATGCTACCAGTACAGTTGCCATTTGAATGGTTCTGATTCCATCAGCATAGCATTTTGCATTATTTTTTTTAATCATAATGCATATTATAGAAATTTCTTGTCATCAAATACCAACAGAGGGGAAAAATGAGAAGTCATTTAACACAACTTTCCTTCAATTTTAGCTATTAGTTTTTGTCGTGGGCGAGTTGAAACTCATGTGTCTCTGTATGTGAACTTGAAGGTTAGCCACAAAATAACGTAAAAGTTATTAGCAAGTGATTTGTTTTACTTCAAGTCCTTATGCCAAGGAAGGAATTATGTCCCTCGGATGTAGGTTCCTTAACTACTCAAAATAGTGTTAAGTTAAACAATATGAATTGTGTACTAATTATGAACTAAATAAAACATAATTACAAGTAATGTAAAAATAAATTGCAAATAAAAGATAAATTTTAATTGATCGATGAAATGAATATTACAACGAGTATTTATAGACTGAAAGTCAAGACCTATATCCTATTTGCTATAACTGTTGGCTATAAAAGAATAGAATCTTTATTTAATTGAAATAGTCTTAGCACATGTTGAAGTAATCATTTCTTAGTGTTCAAGTAACATTGATTTAGTTGAACTAGGCTCATTTGCTTTGAAAATTGGATTGTATATATAGGATACACTATGTAATCATTGTTAGGGTTGTGCATGGTTGGTTTTTTAAAAAATCAAACTATATCCATTTTAAAACTAATATATGGATTTAGATTTACGATCAAATCCATTATTTGGTTTAAAACTAGTTATAAAACCAATTGTAAAATTGGTTATTGTTAAATAACTGGTTTATAATTAAGCAACCAATTTTAAAAATTTTAATTTTAAAATCGGTTAAAGTTTGATTATTTTTTAAAAGATAATTTATCCACAAAAAATCGGTTATTTAAAAAAATCATTTTTACGATAAATTTTTTAAAAATTTGTCTCATCAAATTTTTTGAGAAAAAATTCAATTTAAATTTTTTTTTTTAAAAAAAAGTTTTTTTAATTTTATTTTTTTCCAATATTTTTTCCAAAAAAATAAATTTCAAAACTTTTTCAAAAAATAAAATCTCAAAATTAATAAAATATTGGTAGTGGATAAAAACCAAATCCAAATATAAAACATAAGTGGTTATTCAACCGATTTATAAATAACCGGATTATAACCATATATTTTAAACTGGATTTTTAAAATGAATTTGAATTCGGTTTTGGATTTGGACCTTATAACCAGATTTTTTGCACAGCCCTAATTCATTGTAATAGTCTTTATAATATCAAAATGTTTCTTAAAACTCTGTTAGATCTAGTTCTCTTACTTTTTTTCCTATAAGCACCAAAGTTGAGAATATAAAATATTTATATTGGCCAATTAAAAATCGTTTTTTAATCACTTCAATAGACTATCCTCGAGTGTCTCATATGAAATGTGGGTTGTCCTTGCTTAGCTTGCAATTCCCACATTGTGGGTCCTAAAACAATTGTCGTCACTTTCCTATCTCTTTGTCTCTCACTTGACTTCTATTGGGTCAAATTTCAATTCACATAACTTTTGAACTAAATTTGACTTGCAAAAATCCAATAATACTTAGTACGATTAAGCAAGACTCAACTCTTTCGCTCTCAACAGCTCATATATCCTTTGTCATAAACTACCAAACCATCTTATTCTTTTTTATATAAAAGTCTATTAAACCGTCGTACCAAAAGATGTCTGCTCTCATGTCTCAAGTTTCCTAGAAGATTGGAGAACTATAATGTTACAAAATAAGAAGATGTCTTAAACGTCTAACCACTTATTATATCAACTTCTTCTATATACCTGCTTACTCCTATTTTGATCATATTTACTGATATGCCAACGTTCCAATGTGAAACTCATTAAACATTCTCTCACGTTGAAATTAACACGAGGAAATACTGTGGGTATTTTGACAATTAAAAAACACATAGAAGAGTGTTTTAGAATTTGGAAAAATGGAGAAAGATTAATTAAGGGAGGAGATTTGAAACTCCCAATGCATCGCACACCCATTATGAATAGGATTTGGTGGCTTGCTAGATGCTTCTAGAACAAACTTTAAAACTATTTTAAAATTGAATTGGGTTTACGCGCGTCCTATGAAGCACATATATAACACATACATAATACTGACACATCGATTTTAAGATGACAAATGTCCATCACGATTTATTACCACAATTAATGTAATGTTACTATCCAATGTGAGACTTTCAACTGTATTTGAGTTCATGTAAGCAGTTTTCCATGTAAAATCTTTAATTGGATGTTCATTTTTGTGTTGTTTAATCACAATTTCAATTCAAGAAGCACAATTCAAGAAGCACAAGCAAGCAACAAAAGTTGAAGTCATGATATAAAGTTTTCCTTTTTATAACAATGCCTAACCAATCTAATAATCTCCAAATGGTAAAAATATCCAATCCTCATCATCATCATCTACTTCAGAATTACAACAATAATCCTAAACTTCTAACAAAAATATAATAATTATGATCATTGATCAATTAGAGGGAATATGGTAGTATTTCCCTTTACAAATACATCTGTAAACAATAGGACAAGACTCTGCAATTGAACACTTGCTGAAACCCACCTTGACTCTCTTGCAAGGGGAACATGGTCCACATGCATGGGAACAATCTGGTATGGTAGAACCTGTTGGGTAGAGTTCCATTATAGTGTTGTCTTCTCTTGCTTCTTCCTACAAAATCACAAATAAGAAAACAATTAGTCATGTGAGTTTCTTTTTACACCCCACATTTAAAAAAAAAATCATATATATGTCCAAAAATATGCTTTCTATAGAAATAAACTAAGTTATGTTTTTTCTAAAAATATTTCTGAAGTGTTTTTAGGGGTGGAAAAAGAAATTTCCTTAATCATTCACTTCCTTGACACATGTGAAGTGAGTTACTATGTAATAACATTGAAACTAAATGTGTCAAACCTTTTTGTCTCTAATTGCTGCTTTCTCATCTTGCAAGTTCAACAGCTTAGCTGGAAAATGAGAATAAAAACATGTAAGTGTAAGTGTGTAACCAGTACCATTGTAACAACTAACAACCATAGAAAGTTTAAGCAATTTTTTAACCCTTCATCCATGGAGAGATGAAAAGTCAAATACAAGTTGTTGACCACTTGTGTCAACTCAAGTCAATATAATATACTCTTTTTCTTAAATTATAAGTCACTTAAGCAATTTTATACAAATTAGAAAATTTAGTTAATTTTGCATAGGAAATATAAAATATGTCTTACTTTACAAAATTATATTTTCTTTAGTGGTATGAAAAAGAAAAATTAATATAATTGGACGATAAGAGAGTAATGAATAATAAATTAAATGAAAGGAAAAAAAAATTAATGTTTCATTTATATTATAAAATGATTTAAAATATTGGACTTATTTTATTGCAAATTGATTTTTAATTTAAATAAGTAGTATTATGTAATGTGTTACTATAATACAATAGTATATAAAGTGTGTAAATTGTAAAACATGTCACTCACCATGGTTTGGGATGACCCTAAGGCTCCAACCTATAGAAAATACCGTGAAGAAAATTACAAGTAGGAAAGATTTGTGGGCTCCAAGAGAGAAAGTGCTCATGTTTGAAGGAACTACAAATAAAGTATAGCTTCAAATCAATATGTGCATTAGTGGAGAAAATGTAACTTTTTTAGCAAATGTAGGAAGTACTATATGAAGAGTGACCTCGTAGGATTATTATTATATGCACGAAGATGCAAAGGGGTCTTATTAAATGTGCAATGAGATTCATCTGCAACATTTCACATGATCCACGCCCTTCTATTAAATACTTCACAAGTTTTGGTTTGTCCAAGAAAAATAACTGTAGTCTTGGTTTAAAGTTTGGAGGGTAAAAACCAATTCTAAATGTTTAAAAATGATTTTTTTTCTTCATGTTTGGATAGTGTCAAATAAAATTGATTCTAACTTAAAAATTGATTCTCACTTGAAATTAATATTTATAATTTTTAAATTTAATTGTGATTTTTACATTTAAATTTATTATTAAATTCATTTTTATATGACCATGTCCAAATATTAATTACTTTACATTCAACTCACTTTCAATTAAAATCAATTTTAGTAACCACAAACAAAACACACACTACATTCATTTCTAATATTAATTTTAAATTTTAGAAATCACAAATAAAAATAAACACAATTTTTAAAGGGATTTTCCAATCTACACTCATCTCATGTAAATTAACAACATATACCTTTTCATTTGGACAACAAAATAATTCTTTATTATTTTAAATAAGTAATATTGAACGACAGTTTTGTATTATTGATTAAAAGAGGAGAAAGTTGTTAATGTACATTTTCGAAAATTTAGATGCATATTAACAAACATAACCTTTTTTATTTGAACAAAAAAACTATTATTTTAAATAAGTAAAACTGAAATGTGATTTGGTAAGTTTCATTTTACATGATAAGGAGATAAAATAAATTAAAAGATTGTGAATTAGATATTTACTCCATCACTACTGTAATTTTCTAAATTAAACAAAAAAAGGTGTATATTGCCATCAACCCTAAAAAATGAGTGAGTATAAATTAGCAAGCCCCAATTTTAAAAATATGACTCTTAAAAATAAAACAATGAAATGTAGATACATTATTTTCTCATTCAAGATATCCATTTCTCTTTATCTCTCTATCTGTATCACATTATAACATATTACATCACTTTTTTTTTTTTATCTATCAAGATATAAAAGGGGTGTGTGTGGGTGTCTATTGATATTTATTTATTTTTTAAAATTTGAATAATAATTCCAAGTTGTTTTGATACAATTTGGAATGTTGGCATTAATTGAAACATGCTTGACAAGTGAAAAATGAAAGGATAATATAAAGACTGACAAATCTTGCATACTGAATATTTAATTTGATATCGTTTCGAAATTATGATCGGCGTGTATGTACGGATGCAAATAAATTTTGATGATAAGATTAGCATTTGATGCTTTTCAAGTGATGTTGTTGTTCAAATTAAATTTAAATGTTAATAGGTAAAAATTGTTTGTGATTTTATTTCAACATAAAAAATCCAAAAAACCGTACTTTTCACTAAAAAATTCTCCGAAGATTTAAGCCAAACCTTCTTATAAATGGAAACCAAAGATAATAAGAAAGATACACAATTTTCAGTTCACTTCAAACATTTAGCATTTTTTATATGTTTCTATCCTATGATGGATAAGCTTTTCTAATTCTCTTTGTACTTTCATCAAATGGTAGTTAAATATCATATTCTCATTAATTTTATTTTATTTTTTCGCCTAAATTTGGCATTTGAGTCTCTTAAGATTGAAAGTTCACAATTTGGTTGGAGAGTGCTGCAAACACACAAGAAGCTTTTCCAACCAGCCAAAAACATAGGTTGACTACTTCGATAATTTATATAACTTTTTTCATCAATTATATTTTTTTAATAGTTATATTATATTTTCTTTGATTGTATTATTCATCTCAGATTAAATTTTTAATCTACACTTTTAATTTGTGGGGATTGTTACAGATATAGTTAAAGCTAGTTAAAATTTGTTAACTTGATTAAGATTGGTGAGAGAGATATTGTTTACTTCACTATATAGGTGTTTGTTTTATGAAGCTATATAAGTTATCCACTTTTTTTATTAATTCCAAAATACCCAAGATATTAAATAAAATATATATACTTTTTAGTAAGGTTTTTTCTAGTGTGTACAACCATATTATGTGGTGCATTTACAAGTTTTATTTATCATTAGATTTGTATCCATTTTTCCCTCACCAATGTGATTCTCCTTTGAAAACCACAAATTTCATGCAAACTACTTTTCATCACTCATGAGATTCCCATCACTATCAACACCCCCCACTATTTCCATTCCACACCTTCTTCTCACTATCATAATTACTCCCATGATTAGTTGCGCCTTAGGAATGTTTGAATTGAAAATATTTAAATATGACGATGAAGATGAATTTAAATGTTAAATATTGATATTATTAAATTAAATATTATATTTTGAATTTAAACATAAAATTCTATAAATATATATAAATATATTTATCATTTCATCTTTATTAAAAAACATCTTTCAATTTAAACGATGATAAATTAAGCATGAATTTGTTAATTAATTTTTCTTTTGTTTGAATAGCTAAAAACATTTCAAATCTCTTCAAAACTAAATTCAAGATAGAAATTTTATCAACTATTCTTTTTAGTAAAAACACTATAACTATAAGCCCTATAAGATCAACTTGTATAGGATGCATTAAATGTAACAAGATTCATGTAATGCAATGATCAGGGAAAGAGAAGATGTAACACTACAATCTTCAACCTTAGAGCTCTATTCTCTTCAAACCGTCTCTTCACCTTGAACAGAGCCTAATTAATGAATCTACAAACATTATGTCATGCCTTTCTTCATATACTAAAATGTCAAAGTGCTACTTCGTCTTCACCATTTTGAACACCACCGGCCATACTTTATAGAAAAAAAATTGTAAATATCATTTATGAATTTAACAAATATTTATAAAAAAAAAAAAATTACTAACAATCAATCATATTGTCGTCTCATTTTCAGTTGACGGGGAGAAATAATATTAAAAAGTAAATATCTTACTAACAAGTGTTTTTATTAAGCAATCAAAAGAAAAAAATTGTAGGAGAAAAAATTAATTTCCATATAATTTTAATAATAAATTTCTATATTTATATATAGAGCTGTCAATTTGAGAAGCTACTAAATTATAGGCCTCGGTCCACAGATTGGAGGGATCAAAATTTTTTATAATTTAAAAGGTCTCAAAAAAGCAAAACCCCAACAGTAAAAGTCCCTTAAAATTTTATGGGTTTAGTAGGCGTTTAGGCCCACTTTTTATAAAAAAAATCGATTTTTTTTAATAAATAATTTTTTCACCGAAAAAAAATGAGTTATAATTTTTTTAGTTGTAGAATTTTTTTTATATTTTTTCAAAAAAAAATAAAATTAAAAAAAATTTTAAAAAAAATCGCAAACTTAACAAAATATTAGAGGCCTATAAACCTCATGAAATAATAGACCGTGGCTTTAAAAAAATTATTTTGATAAAAGACTTAATAATATTAGGAGTTTAATAAAAAAAAATTTAAAAAATTTAAAAATTTAAGAATTTTTTTACAGCTCTATTTGTATCACTAACAAAATATCTTTGACATTTGAAAAAAATAAAATAATACATTAACTCTATGTTAAACCAAAGAAGATGAACAAGAAGATGAAAGGTCTCACTTACTTTTTTATGTGAAAATAATAAACCAAACTCACATGAATGAACCTTGTTAAGGACTATTTATATTAAGCAGTTCATCTCACAATAAATATCATATTTACTCATTTTAGTTTTACGAGATTAAGTGTTTGTAATTTTATTAAGACTAAAAGTTGTAGCTTCTGTGTATGTGAATAAATATTTTGTTAAGGACTATTTAAATTACTCACTTCATCCTACAATAAGTGTCATATTTATTCATTTTACACATATTAGTTTTATTGGAGAGAATAAGTGTTCAAAATTTTGTAAAATCTAAAAGCAGTAGTTTTTGTCTACATGACTAATATATGACTAATATTGAAAGGTTAAAATTTTATAGAGATTAAAAATATATTTAATATTAGTTTGTAATAGTGGAAATTTTGTTGACACTTTTGGTTTGTAATAAAAATTATTTCAACTAGATAATTTATCATGTATTTTTCTTTAATATGTGGTTCAAAACATATATTTTCATTGACTAGTTTAATCTCACTGGTTGTTGATGAAACTGAATAGAAAAACACAGGTTCAATATGAACTTTTAAATGAATTAAAATCAATTTTTATTTTTTATTTTTTGCAGAAAGTAAAATAAATCTTTTTATTTTACAGAGATTTAAATTAATTATTTTACATTTTCTAAAACTAATTATATATTTAAATTTAAATAATTAATTACTCAATCATTGAAAAGTGAATTTTGTGAGACATTGAAATCAAATTAAAATACATTCGACAAAAATTTATACGAAACATTTTAATTTACATATATTAAAATAACTTTTTTTATATTTCACATCAATTAGTTGACTCTTGCGTATTTTAAATTAGGTTATTTTAATTCCTCTTTCAAATTTACATTCAATTTTTGACAGAAATGATGACATAGTTGTTTAACCGTTGATGTAGTTTTGATATCATGGTTTTTAGTTTTTGATGATTTCACTGAAGTTGTGTCAAAATATCTTCTGTCACGAATGGACGATACTTTCATAATTTAATAATAATAAATTTAAAACCATTGCTTTTTTTATTAATTTATTAATAATTATAAACCTATAATCGTTACCTGTTTTTTTTTAATTTATAACTGTTATTTTCTTTTTAATTTATTAATAATAATAATTTTATCACTGTTACCTTTTTTTTATTTTTTTATTATTATAAAAATTTAAATTCAATTTTATTTTAAATTTAATTTAAAATAATGTACAATAATATTAATTAAAATATTTAAATTAATAATTTAAATTATAATAAATTAAATATAAATTAAAATTGTGAGATCTATTTAATAAACTCATGAGTTCACGTATGACTTTTTTTTTTAATATTTTTAATGTTTATAAATGGCACGAGTTTGATTTGTTCAACCAATTCATTGGATGTAATCTAGTTCACTCATGCAGTTATATAGTTCAGCTAATAACTTCTTGACTTCGTGATTTTGTTACGTCAGTATCTGAACCAATTTTGAAAATATTGTTTTTAGTAATATCATTAAATGTTAATTCTCATTAAAAATAAATATATTGTTAAATAAAACTAATTTTAAATGTAATAAAAAATTAAATATATTTAAAATATTATAATATTTAATAAATGTTAAAACCTTTATACGCATTTGAAAAAAAAAATTAATACAATTGGTCAACAAATTTAATACATTTTCTGCTATAAACATTTTGTTTTTTTAATGTAGATATTAAGATACCAACCATATATTATTTTTGTTAATATAATTATTAAGACATTTTTATAATAATACTAAGATGGTACAAATATACTATATATTAAAAAGATTACTTTGTAAAAACTTATTTCAAATTAGATCAGGAAAAATTTAATATTAAATTTATTATAAAATTATATAGATTTAAATTATATTTTCTTAGATATTGGTATACATTTTCTATTTATTTGTAATTTTGTTGACAAACCCATATTATTTATTAAGGGTGTTCATATCTAATACAATTCAATGTAAACTACAACTACTGAACTAAAAAAATCCTTAATCAAATCGAAATAAAAAATATTTCAACATATATGTGTATAACGTATAATGTACATTTTTTTTTCGTCAAAAAAGTATTCTATACATTTCCATATTTTCAAAATATCTATAATGCAGAATCATATATTTCTTTCTTTTTACTGAAGATTTTCCTTTTCAGACTATAAAGCATCTAATAACTTTTCTGATTGTATACTACTTTATTTGCTTTATAATATTTTATATTTTTTCTTTAGTTATTAAACTTTTTTATAATTATTTTTTATAAGAAATTGTCATAAAGAAAATATTTTATCCTAAAAGTTACTACAAACACTTCTGATACACATTTTTTGAAAATTGATCATTTAATGCATTAATTAATCTTTAATGCTCTATTAGAAACACTTTCTTTTGACTTGTGTGTATTTTTATTAAGTATTGGTACGAAATTAAAATATTCAATTATTTTGGTGTCAATTATTTTAGGACGGAGAACTTATATAGAAATTATATTAGACTTGTGTGTATTTTTTATATTCAATTCTTGAAATATAGAAAAATATATATCCTTTATTAGAATTAAAATTGTAAATACCATTCTTTTCGAATTTACCAAAATTATCTAAATTAAAGTTTCTAGCAATTAATATTCATTATCATCGCATTTTCAGCCGGTAGAATAGTTTTTTCCGTTATTGGAAAATCTTCAAACGAAAAAGGAAATTTATATCTCGTATTGACTGATTTAATTATTTATATTCCTTGAGAACTTTTTATTCAAAAATATATTATTTTTTTTATCACATTTAGATATACATTCTATAAATTAGAAAAATTAAATGTATTCTGAAAATAAAAAATATATTAAATAATTTTTATTAAATTAAAACTCGGATTCTTAAATACTCTCAAATATTATTAGCATAAATTTTTCTAAACATTGTATATAGAAGAACCCACACTACATTTGCAACCCCACATTTAAATTTTACAATTATACAATGACTATGGTTTTGTTACCAAGAGTAATTCTTCTACATCTTATGCTTCTCATATTTTCTCCATCATTCATTTATGCAGATTTCAAATTGATAAAAACTTTATGTCAAAATTCGGAGACCCCAGCAACATGTATGAAGTGTGTGACATCTTCAAAAAATGTTTCGGAAATCGACAGCATTGGCATAGCAACAAGACTTGTTGATTGCATCGACGATCAAGCAAAGATTTTGGCAAAATCAATTACAAATTTGGTTGCCGTTACATCTGACCCAAAAAAAAAAGTACTTTATGAAACATGTGCACATTATTTTCGGTACGAAATTCCCTCTTCCTTAATTTCAGCGAAAAACTATTTGCAGGAACATAAATATGAAAGTGCTGAAATTTACGTTGTTAAAGCTAGACATCTTGATATTAATTGTCATCAAGGTTTCAAAAGCTATCCAGGCAAAGAAGTTCCATTTGAAGTTTTTTTTAACATGCTTATGTTTGAGGAATTAGCTGATTCTGCTTGTAGAGTAACTGAAAAAATTTATGCCTGAGGATAATTCCTAGCTGTGGTAAATTGTCTGTTTTCAAAGTTACAACTAGAATAAGGAAAATAGTTATGTATTTGTTCGTTTGAAATATAAACAAAAGTAATTTCGTAATTTGACAATATTTAATTACGTTATTCCAAAAATAATATTATATTGATTTTTCGATTTGTGAAAGATGACTATAATAATTATGCTTAAATTAATAATTGTATTTATTTTTTATACGAAATCAAAATAATTAAATGCATTTAACTTATTTTTAAATAAGGTAAAATTTTATCAAGAAGAAGAGAAAAAAACTAGGAGGACACGTCTAATTTTTTTTATAACTGGCATCGGAGGTTTAGAATATGTTTGGAATTTTAGAAAACATCTATGAATTCATTAATTTAGGGAAGTGTAAAACATTTGTGTACATGAATTTTTGGGGTTAAAATTGGTCTTTCCAATCACCCTTGTCATTTGAAGCTTTGCCTTCACATTGATTCTACAATTTCAAAAGTTCAATAACATAAAAATCAGATTTGCCATCGATTTTTGTGTTATGCTAGTGAATTCAGAGCTCCAAAAACTCTCTTTAAGTGTTTCAGGTCCGTTTACCAATTGGGATAGCAAATACATATATGATAGGATTTTTTCTTTTTGGGTCAAGAGATATAATACGATATATAAATAGAGTTCGTTTTAAACTAGGAAAGAATGGACCCTGATTTAGATTGTAGCAGGGGATACTATATTTAACAATACTTGTATAACATTTTATACAAAATATTTATAACAATATTTTTGTTGGATAAACCTTAATTAGTTTAAATTAACTGCATTAAAATTTATGAAAATACATTAACATCTCATATGCATGTAACTCAAAAAATATTTTTTTGGAAGGTTGTTGTAGTGCAAATTATTATTTTATTAGATTTGATTATAATTTTATTAGTTTTCTTTTTATATAAATGCATGATTTAATCTATTTACAAAAATATAAAATATAATATTTAAATATTTTAATGTTGATAAAATTTTTAAATAGGCGTCGACGTTTAAAAAGGTCCAATTAGATCCAAAAAAAATTATAACAAACTGTACATACTTACACCTAAAAAATTATTTGTAGGTCAAACTCAGTTATTTCAAAGTTTGACATAACATAACATATTCTCATCCGCTGTTGTAAAAGTCTTAGTTGTATTCACATATTAGAAGAAAAAAAAGTTGTCACAAATATTAATTATAAAAAATGAATTTTAGGAAAATGCTCTATAGCTAATATAAAAGGTTGTTTACATTTATATCTACATCTATATCTACAATATACAATTTATATCTACATGGACAATATAAATAAATAACTTGCACAAAAACAAATAGTACCATGGCATATTATTTTGCAATTGATCATTAATTGTTTTCTAATAGTTTGGATCCATTGCGAAATCAATAAAAAATCAAGTATCTTTATTTAATTATGATTATTATCAGTAGCAACATATTAAATGAAATTGACCAATCTAAAATCTAAACAAATGACTTGCACAAAAACAAATAATACAACTTGGAATTTTTATTATAATATTTTTTTTCTTTTTTTTATTTATTATTGAATAACCATCTTCAGAAAAAAAATAGTATGCGATTGTCTTACTTTTTAAATTTAATAAGAAGTCACTTCTCTAGGCAGCGACAACTTGAAATAAATTTTGTTCATAGTTAATAGAAGGTCATTTTTCTGGAGAGCGACTTACTGCTGGATTTTTATTTTTTATTTTTTTAACATTTATTATTAATTATATAATAAATTAAAATTAATTAAATTATTTAAAAATAAAAATATTAATAATAAAGTAAAATAAAATCCATTAATAAAATTTACTTGAGGGAGTGCACAACTCCTGAGTCGGCTTATATTGTGTTTGATTTCATGTTAATTTAATGTATTTTCTTTGAAATTGATAATATTATTTAATCATTTTAATTATAATTATTTTTAATTATAATTATAATAATTATTTATTAAAATAATAATAATAATAATTAAAATATTAAATTAATTTATAATTTATTAATGTATTTCATTTTACTTTATTATTATTTTTTAATTTTTAAATAATTTAATTAATTTTAATTTATTAAATAATTAATAACAAATGTTAAAATAAAAAAATATAAATAAAAAACAATTTAGCAGCGGGTCGCTCCCTGGAGAAGCGTCCTTCTTTTAATTTTGAATCTTTTTTACTTTAAGTGGTCACTACCTAGAAAAACGACTTTCTATTGAGTTTAAAAAGTAAGACAATCGTGCATAATACTTTTTAGAAAGTGATAATTAAATAATAAAAAAAATTACAATAAAAATCCTTATTTTGCAATTGATTATTAATTATTTTCTAATTGTTTGAAACAATTACAATTTCAACAAAATATCAACTATTTGATTATAATATTTAATAAGCGAAAAATAGGATTTTACAACGCTTTTTTTAAGCAATTTACAGCGCTTTTTCAAAATAATAAGCGCTGTAGTATTTAACGTTGTAAAAGGATACAACAACGTTTTTTAAAATAAAAAAATACTATAAAATAGGTAGATATATTGCGCGCTTATTATACACCTTTTACAACGATTCTTTGAAAAAGCATTGTAAAAGGTGCATTCAATAGATTTATTATTATGCACCATTTACAACGTTTTTTCAAAGAAGCACCTTTTATAACGCTTTTTCAAAAAAACACTGTAAAATATGCATTAAATATATGCATTATTATGCACCTTTTACAGCGTTTTTTTAAAAAAGCATTGTAAAATGTGCATTTTTATTTTAGTTTTATTAAAAAAAGTTATAAATAGAATTTTTAAAAAGCGCTTTTTGGTTTTTTACGAGATTTGTTTAGAAAGCATTGTTTTTTAATTTTTTTTCTAAAGTCATTTTCATCCATAATCAGTACACAGTCAATACACAACAACATAACTATATAACTTAACTTTATAAATTTATACAACCAGTTCACAACATATTCATATACATATTCACATATTGACAACAATACAAAACTATATACATATTTATATAACTACATATTCACAACTTTTCAAATGTGATCTATTCATATACATATAACTATCAGAACTACACCTAACAGAACTACCATATATTCACATAACTATCTCTTACAGCATGTCATTTCCCAACAAATCAAATAATTTTCATTTCAATCATATACTGACACCAGTCTTCCTTTAATTCAATTAGATCTCTTTCAGAGTATGTTAGACTGGAATTGTCAAAGTATTGTGCGATATAAAAATTGAACATAAATAAGTTAGAATCAAATATATATACATAGTTTATATATGAAAATCAAATAATGAAAATATCGTACCGTTTATGGGATTATAGTTTGATTTCTATCAACAATCTCCTTTATGAATTGCAATATATAGTACCCACAGTCGATGTTATTAGTTTGACGAGGGCACTATAAAATAAAACATATAAGTCAATAAATATTTGTGCATTGATTGTAAATGAAATTTTAAAGGCATATATTTCAAACATTTATTGAAATCCATGTGATGTTATTTGACTTTGAGCTCAAAAAACTTATAAAGCACTATCAAATAAATAAATGTGATTATTATAGCATTAACAAACACATTATATATATACACACACACACTACAAAAAAAAAAGATCTATTGTGACACTCAATATTTAGTGATATATATTTGTTTGTCACTAGAGTTACTTTTAGCTACAGAGAGAGTGTCACAAATGCTGAAATATTTAATATTAATGTAACTGAAATATTAATTTAATATTAACTGAAATATTAATTTAATATTAACTGAAATATTAATTTATAATAACTTAAAAAAAAAACTGAAATATTAATGTAAAAATTAATTCACCCACTTCACAAAAAAATATTTCATGTTGTTCACGTTACCTTCACCACCAGAAAATCATTTTGCCTTCGTTCACCAAAAATAGCCTTCATTTTCATTCTCTTCAACCCCCACACATGAGAAATTTTCAAAGTAATTTTCGTTCTTCAATGCAATGCCTTCATTCCATTTCAATCTCTGAATTTCTTTTTCGCTATTTCTTCTCCTCTCAATTTGTTTCCCTATTTCATCTCAGAAATTGTCAAAGTGTTCAACTATTTACAAACGATTTACCATTTTATTATTCAAACTCATTGATACAGATTCAAATTCAAATTCAGGTTCAACTTCAGATTTAGATTCAGATTCAGCGAGATTCACGAGTAAGTAATTTTTTTTTCTTCCGTTTTTAGCAATTGTTTTTCCTTTGTTGCGATTTAGGGATTCAGCGTTTATATTTTAAAATTGATTTGAGGTTCTTCTATTTTCATTTTCAAGCTCAAAATGAAGGGGAAGATCAAAATGAAGTGTTTCTCGATTGGAATGTTAAATCATTGAGAATTCTTTTTTTTCTTTCAATATTCAATTTATTATTTATTTTGTTGATCCTTATTGGAATCAAATTTCCTTCTCTTTTTGCATAATTTGTTGATTTCGAATGCTCGTGAATAACTTTTTGAGTCATGAGTAAGATGTTGATTTTTCGTTTTACCGGCATTTTATATTCCTTATTAATCACATTCCTTTCGAACGGTGGAGTTTGAAGTTGCATTTTCTTGACTGTGGAGTTTGATTTGATAATGCGAGTGGTGGATTGACAATTTCATTTCCTGTTGTTTCAAACTTTTGATTTCTGATTTTGAAATTGTGAAGTCATACTGTTTGTTGTACTTTATGTAATATTTAGCACATCTTGTTAAGTTCCAACCTCTCTGCTCCCTTCCTAATTGTAGAAAAAAAAGTGAACTCAATAACTAACAATGCAAACAATAAAGGCTACCTGCAAGGAATTTTAGAAAAGTCGCTTCCACCAGTGTTTGTGGCTTAACTGCCAAGGCAAACAACATTAGTAACAAATAGCATCATAATCTAATTCAATTCATTACTTGGGGAAGGCATCAAGTATGAATTCTTAATATATGATATCAGAAAATATTATGGAAAATATTGTAAGGTTGCTGACTCTACTTAGTGAGATAAGGCTTGGTTGTTGTTGTATTGTAGATGGGATTTTTTTTGTCATATGCATCTCCTAAAAGTGACAGAAAATCCTATTTTGTTGTTTTTGTCAAGACAGTTGCTCTTTTATGCCTGCTGATTGAACTCTCATCTTGTACCTTCAATTCGAAATCCAATTAATGTTCAACTCATTGAATTTTTTTATGGCATCTTCAACAATGTTAGTATTAGTCTTTTTTAAAGAGTTTCTGCATAATTTATTTGGATTTATTTTCTAACATAAGCTTATTACAATAGTTTATGTAAAAAACTAACACTACGAGAATAGTTTAATCATGTTCTTTTTTTTTTACTATAGAACAAATTAACTTATACATGAGGCTTACTATGACAAACATAGCCAGACTTAGATATTCTACAGCAGCATAACAGCAAATACATCCGAAATAGTTGATTAACAGAGTAGATTGAGACATTTTCATGACTCAAAACATGGTTAGGTCTAATCAAACAGCTGCAATTTTTTGTAAAACTTACGTGATTAATATGTAGGTGACAATACATGTTTGCATGGAAGAAAGGTGTTTCTCCAACCTCATAAATTGAAATTCGCTTCTTGGATGCAGTTTCAACATTAACAATTCTACGCGTACTTGTTTCAATCAGGTTATAAGAATGTCCGACTGAAATTTCTGACGAACGGATCCTCTGATGAAACAAGCACATAACAAATTGTTAACATCAAACTACTCATAAGAGTATATAGAAGTGAAAAAATGCAAAGGCTGCAAAAAAAATATCAAACATTTATAGCGTCGTAAATTCTTGTAGCTTCTATAATTGCAATTTTCCTTGTTGGATTGTTATTTTAATTTGTGACAAACATGAATATTTGTTTCAATCTCTCCTCTTCTAGAAAATTTAATTTTTGTCAATTTCTTGTACTCCGTGGTAATCTTTAATGTTTTTCTGACTATGATACTGATTTATACAGTATGGGGTGTATTTGTACAGTTTGATGGATAACTGTTTGTAGCAACTCATACACTAGTTTGTTATATTTGTCACTACTTGTTTAATAAATTTCCATATTGATTTTACTCCAACCAAAGACAAATAGATGTTGGTCACTATTTTTTTTTCTTACATTATTTTTTACCATTTTTTTCTTTATATTTAAGTTATATTTATTAACTTTTTGTGTTATTTCATTCAATTTTTCAGTTTATTGCATTGAATTGAATGGATAAGAGTTGGATATCCTACAACCCTAACAACTCTCTTAATAAAGAGAAGTACATTAGAGGAGTTACTAATTTTCTTGATTTTGCAAATTTTATGTCCTTGCACCAATTGTGTCAATTGCAAGTGGCGCTCTCGAGTGGATATTTATGAGCATCTAGTCCATTTTGGGTTTCTAAAAGGTTATGTTACTTGGGTCTTTCATGGTGAACAAGTTAGCTCGTCTAGTTCTCAAAATGTATCTCAAGTAGAAGGAGAGTTTGACCATGACATAGATACAATGATTCATGATGCCTTTGAAATACATCCAACTAATGAGAGTGATGGTGCAAATTTAAATGTGGAGGACGAGAATCCCAAAGCATTCATAGATGAACCCAATACTCAACAATTTGAAGATGATAGTAATTTGGATAAGTTCTATCAGTTGTTAAATGAGGTAGAGCAAAATCTTTATCCTGGTTGTAAGAAGTTCACAAAACGCAATTTGTTATATTAATACTCAGTTCTGCTCATATTGTCTATATTCTTTAGGCCACCATGCATGATCTGTCTTTTTTTTCTTCCAAAGTTGTCCGTTAAAGAATGCAAAGTTTCATGTTGTTAAATGTTGTAATTGGCTATGAAACTTTGTGTTAAATGTAGGAAGAACTAAAGAAGCATATGGTAGAGGAGGCAGAAAGCTCAAATAATCCTCAAACCACTTAAGATTCTACAAATTGGAAGAATGATATTTACTCAAAAGTTAAAGGGTCTAAAAAAAGAGGATGTGTGTGTTGTCTTGGCAAGATTGCTCAAAACGCAAGTTCTAGCTCTAACTCTCATGCTAACCATAGAGTTAAAACATTGGAGAATTTGCTTGGAAATCTTGTTTTCGTTCTCCAAGTACGGTTTTCTAAAGATCCACAAATTAATGAGGTTTTACAAGCTGTAGCTGAACATGTATAATTTATATCAATTGATAATTGATAACTCATGACTATTTTAATTATGTCATAAACATTTTGATTTTTGATGGTTCTATGGAACAGGTAAATGGAGACTGCATAGGGTAGGGTTTTGGGTTCCACATTTTGTTTTTTGAAACTCACTCGTGATCAACTTCTCTCTCTTTACTTGATTTTGGTTTATCATCAAAATTTTGATTTTTCTTATTAAACGAGTTAATTTTGTTGTGATCTCTCTGAAATTTGATGCAGGAATTGAAATGGCAGCGAATTCTTCTAATGGATATCACCAAACAATTCCTAAGCAACCTCTTTTGTCATCTCCCCCCTGTGTTTGCCCAAATTCTTTCAGGTCAGAACAAAATTCAATTTCAGCACTGCCATGAATGTTCTCTTGCCATATACCTCACTGGTTTTTCAGCATGTTGTTAGCCTCTCTTCTCTCATATATTCATTTACTAATGTTTTTTGCTTTTCAATTTTCACTTCATTTCTTGATAACTAGATTTTAGATACAATGCTCTTTGTATAAATTTCTTCCTAATCTGTTATCACTTTTATATAAATTTTCATAAGTTCATAGCTTTTTTTACTTACTAAAATTCACAGCATCATTTTCACTATTTAACTCCGAATAACTAAACTTGCTTTCAATTAAGGAGAATTGAAACCATGTAATCTAAAAACCATACTTCAATAACTAACAGGACATAACTCGCTATTGTGAAATGTAGCAGCATTTTCATACACAATTCTTCTAAGAGTAGTTATTCCAAAGACAATCCACTCAAAAGTATCTCTGTAGTTTGCACTAGTTACTCAAACATGCATTTAGTTGTTTGGATCTAATGTAATGATTCATAGTAGAAAATGAATTTGGATTTGTTGAGTTTTATGTTCCAACTTCTTGTCATAGCATAATTAGTGTTGTTTCAGCAGTTCTATGGAACACTTATTTTATCTTTTTGGTAATTCAGTCACTTATTTTATATTTGTAGCTATAATTACACTTGATCCTCCAAACTACATTCATCACTTTAGAGGAGTCAAATCCCAAATATGGTTAGTATTTCCTTTTTGTGGGTTCGAACTCTCAATTTTAACAATACAATTGAAATGTTCAATTTTGTTAAATTTGAAGAAGAACCTTGTGTTTACAAAAGGGTAAGTGGGAGCACAATTATTTTTTTAATATTATATGCCAATGGCACTTATTTTATGGAAATAATATACCGGTAATGCAGAGTACAAAAGTTTGACTATATGAACAAATCTTCATGAAATACTTAGGAGAACATGGGAGATCCATTAACCAAGACTTCTGTTATAAATGTCTCTAACAAGCACAAGTGAAAAATATGATTGAAATACATGATTGGTTGACTCTAGTATAAGTGATGTCCAAGACGTGATCAAATATATATTGATGATGCATATATGTTGATATGATCATTGAACCGACTCAATTTAAATTTTTAATAGATAATATTACATTAGTATGTCAATAGAAAATTCTCAAGAAAAAATATAATAATTTTTTTTATCTGAAATCGTCATAATAATTAACAAGTTATTTATCATATTTTAATTTCGGACACCTAATATCTTAGGGTTTTAATATTGAACCCCTAATACCTAATGAGTTTGAGTTCTATGATAAAATTAAAAACCCTTACTAGAGAAATTGAATGAAAGAAGAAATGAATTTTTTAAGTCATAAATGTTAACTTATTAGAGTTGAGAGCCATTACATGCTTTGGAGTTAACCAATAATGATGGAGGAAAATAATATATTATTCTGTTCTTGAAAGTAAAATAGTACTTCATGTTATTCGGACATTAAAAAGTATTGTTAGACCCCTACTTTAATTAATATATTAATTTGATTAATCTAGTACCAATTTATCATAGTCTAAACAATTACACATAAACGAGTGTTCTAGTTTTTACTAAACAAATATTATTTAACATTGAACTTAAAGAGTCACACTCAAACGAGTCTTCTTGTTTCTAAGTACAATATTACTGTATTTCTCCTAGTACTTTGAATACAGATAATATATATATATATTGAGCACATATATTAAATATACAAGATTTGCCAAACATTGTTTTTTTTTAAAAAGTAGTACATCTTTGAATGTACATATTTAAAATAAATATATGAATCAAAGTGTAACTATAGGAATGGGAAATGAAATCATTTTACCACTAAATTAATTTGCACATGTTAATAGTTCTTCCTCAAGGGAAAATTTGTTTTTTCAATAATAAACATGAGTTATATGTGTAAGTATGGAGGTGCACCTAAGAGGGATAATGAATTAGGTGTATATAAATTGTTCTAGTTTTTAAAGACTTAGCGGATTATTTTTGTGTTTAGGATTGATGTATGTAAAAGTGTAAATGACAAAAAAAAAACACATCAATTTATCCTGGTTCCCCTTATAACCAAGGGTACATTCAGTCATCTTGTATACCACAAGAGATTTTGTACTATTATTAGAATAAGTACAAGTCCCACCCTAAGACATCTATTACAAACTCCTAACAATCACCCTAAAATAGCACACCACTATCTTAGTTTACAACACTTGAAGAAAAAACACAAATTCCCTCAATTTACACAATGACTTTAATGGTTTACAATAATGACTTTGATTGAGATCAATAGTTTATAACAATTGAGTACAATGATAACAGTATAATATAATTTCAAGTACAAAAGACAACATTTCTCAATGATATGACACTGTAAAGCTTAAGTGTTGATGTTAAGATAGTGAAAAAAGAGTGATTCATTAAGTTTGAAGCTCTGAAGTATTTATATTCCTTAGACAATACTTCATATCAGTGACAGTCGTTCCTAGATGTTTGATGAACATATGCAATGATTCAGGTTGAATCTAAACTGAAAAATTGCATTGTTTCACGATTCTATTCGGATACAGCTTAAGTGTAGTCGAATACACCCATGTAACGTTCAATTGTTATTCAAATTTTAAAGCTTGTATTTGAATAGATATTCTTCTAGTCGAATTTAGATGAGTGAATTTTGCCACTGACTTAGTTTTGTATTCGGCTACACAATGTTGTAGTCGAATACAAAAGTGCATTTTTAGCTACTCACTTGGAATTTTTATTCGGCTATACCATCTCGTAGTCGAATACAAAAGTCTAGTTTTAGCTACTGACTTAGCATTTGTATTCAAATACATTCTCTCATAGTCGAGTACAAAATCCAGTTTTAGCTACTGACTTAACAATTGTATTCGAATACACTGTCTCGTAGTTGAATATATATATTCAATTTTAGCTACTGACTCGAATCTTTATTTGGCTACAACATGTTGTATTTAAATACAACATTGATTTTTGTCAAAAACTTGATTTTCAGTTATTGTTTATGTATTTTGACACTTTGAAAATTTTTTTGATGCATATACTAAAATGAAAGGTTCTCATGTGCATTTGAAATATATTAATATCATATTGCATTATGTACCTTACATTATAAGACTTCTAACATATTGACCATAGTTAATTTTGATTGTTGACTTTTTTTTGAGCTTGTAACTTGATTACTTTCTCTTCTCTGATCCTATATGTGTTTTTCCTCTTTATAGATAGTGACCATTTGAAAGAAAAACCATTTCCAATAATTACCACATGTTAATTGCTCTTCATGAATAGTGATTATATGAAGGGATTTTTTTTATTCTTCCAATGATTAACTTGATGTTTATAAATAGACATTAAACAATCTTTCATTTAGAGATTTTTTTGTTTTTCGGAATCGCATAATACTATAACTCATGTTCTGTTATGCAAAAGTTGATAGTAAAAATTAGTCTCAATATAAATACAGGTAGTGTTTTCATATAATTGTAGAAATTTTTTATGATTCAACATCTAATAGTTACGTACATATTTATAATATTAATACATAAAATAGATCAAAAAAGATTCCACCTTAAGTGTTATGAATGCAATTTAACCTTCAATAAGTCTCTAAAAAACATTGATGCTCTATACATTGGCGAAATTAAAGGTATAAATAATTTTAAAAACAATATAAGTTTTTTTCTTTTATTTATCATATCTACGACGTTAAACTAAAAAATACCATTGTCATTCAATAATTTTATTCCGTTGGTTAATTTTTATTTTTTTTTATAAAAGCTTAAAATTTAAACTATATCCCTCCGATCCTAACTATTAACAAAACTACTCTTAGTTACAATTGGGGCTACTTAAATTTTTGGGTTTGGGATAATCATTATACTCCTAATTTTACTTTTAAATCTTATAGTTAATGAACATTCATGATATTAAAAAGTTATATAGATACTTACTTTTAACAATTGGATTAAGAATAGGGCAATAACCATAATAATATTTACAACAATAATTTGAAAGATAATAATTAGGGGTGTTGCACATAATCATATACCTATGGCTAAAAACAAGAAAAACAACTAACTATTCATTTCCTCCTATTACACAAAAACTTTTCTTATAATATACAATATTACCAAATTTTAACCGCGTTTTAAGACCAAGCTCCTCAATCCTCTTGGTACTTATATTAAATGAGATTAGTTCATCATCTTCTTTTCTAAAAAATATATTTCCATTCTTCCATGCTTCAATAGGATGTTCAATAAAAGCCAAAGGTCCAACAACGAAGAGTTTGATCCATGAATCTTCTATCCCAATTTCACCCAAAATTGTTATGAATCTTCTAGATACACTCGAGCACTCTCCTTATCTCCACTACAAACAGGCATATCAATATAAAGTTGACTCCAAGAATTACTTTTTAGACTATATATCTCCCAAAAAGTTTTGAAAGATTTACCTCCATAACTTTGATCAATGTCATCATTTTCTGAAAACAATGTTATATGTCGAATTACTTTATAATCATGTTTATGGAAGTCATACCCAAATCCATGAAGTTTGTCCCAATAAAATCTAGACTCAATACGACTAGAAGGAATTATCTTGAATTCCTTAGTAGTTGGATTCCACAATACAATTTTTTTATTCTCTTTGAAGTATCTATAAAGACAAAGAATACCATTAATACTACTAGATCCCAAAATAGAAAAACCAGGATAATCATCTTGAAAAGGATTTGGCCAATCTATTTGAACTTTATTCTCAAACTTCTCTCCTGAAAGCATATGTAACGATGTTTTGAAATTTAAATATGGATGATCCAAATTTCCTCGCATATTTACATGAATCAGGAGAGATGCACCATCATAATAAGAATGATTATTAGATAAAAACTTGTTGCGGTACATGTCCATGAAATATGGGTTTTTTAATAAGAAAGTCCATGATTTGCAAACAACTCCAAACCGTTTTAAGGATTTCACAGGCAATTTTGACAAAATGAAGTATACAAGATCACGAGGTATGTGATTGCTAACCTTTTTAATTTTGGTAGCTATAGAATTTTTCATCTTTTTAGATGACTTTGACTTTTTCATCTCCTTAGATGACTTTGACTTAGAATAATAATCAACGCAATGAAAATGAGATTGAAAGACACTGGAGATTCATTGCAAGTGCGACAAAATATTCTCGCCACTTAATATATTAAAAAACACATCTTCTTGTTTAAAAAAAGTCATGCTAAATTATTCAATATTATAAAAGATTACATGGATAAGTATACATTAAAATATACACATCACGTTTTGGCGTCACCCATGTGCCATTAAAGAAGTGTTTAAAAGTATTTGCATGTTTCATGTATTGATTGATAATTATATGATAATAGGATTTCTTCATTTTGTGATTCAAATCTGCACAATACTTTAATTTTTAAACTTTGGAAAATTTAATTTTAAATATCAAATAAAGCAAAGAGAAAATTTTCCGAGCGTTCTCTCTTCACTCTCATTTATTCGTTTCTAGCTTAATTTGATTTGTAGAAATAATAATGTAAATAAAGACATCCACGAGTTAATATTTGTTCAAAAAAGAAAAATTAATAATATTTTTAGTCTTAATAGTATAAAACAAATTTAATCTTGATTTCTGTAAAAAAAAAAAAATTTTTAATTTCATCCCTATTATATATATTGCTTTACTTTTAGTGTTTATTGAGATTTGACCTTCCAAAAACTTTGATATGGCATGCTTACCTTGCAAAATGATGCTAAGGTGGAACTATCATCATTCATCACCACCAGCTCCGTCAATTATCTTCCCCTTATGTATGCTATATTAATAATAGGAATGGGTAAAGTTCAGTTTTGAATTAGAACTATTTGAAAACTGAATCGAATTTGTTTTCAATTCAAAAAATTGAATTGATTTTTTGTTTGAAAAACTGAATCAAATTGGTTTTATAAATCGATGAGCCTATGCATTACTCTGAACATAATTGGACCGATTTTAACTTAGTTTTTTACTTGTTCGAATTGAATTGAATTGTTATAATTTGAATAGACTAAACTGGATTGCTTTTATATCAAATTTAATCAAACTATTTTATTCCTATAAGCTTTTTTTTATTCTTATAAGCCAAATTTTACCTAATTACTTCTAAAAAAATTAGATCGATTTTAGTTTTTTTTTTCGAACTAAAAATCAATTCGAACTAAAAAACGAGTTCGTTTCGGTTCTAGTTTTTAAAAATCAATTTTATTAACAAATTATTTTATAGATTGGTTCTCAATTTTATAAGTTTGTTCAGTTTAATAACAATTTAGTTTGATTTAGTTTTTGGGTTTTTTAAACACCCCTACTTAATACCTCATCAAAATTTATATTTATCATATTTGGAGCCTATAGTTTGGTCACAAAAACATTCCTTCATCCTATATTTTTTGTGACGGTTAGCATAGTCATAAAAAAACGGCCATGGTGAGAAACTATCACTGCACCAGACTAATCGTCACCTTTATTCTTCTACACTTTCATTCTTTTTCCACTTATAGTTCTTGAGTTAAATCGCCAATTTAATATTTATTCCTATTGTTTTGTTACCTTACACAAATATGTGACCATTTGATATTTTGCATATTTCATTCCACTTATTACTGAAAGATCGTGATCGTGCTGCGTTGGTTCCATCAATTACAACACTTCTTCCTTTGCATAAGAAAATTACAACATTCCTTTCATAAAAAACAGAAAAGCAAACGGCACAAGCCAAAAAAACAAAGATAGATAAAAAGCTAAACTGTGGTATTGTCGTATAATTAAGTGTTATTATAAAAACTGACATAAACCTGTTGATGAACTTATGATGAATCATGTTCAACAAAAACACAAAATGGGAGGATAAATCACAGGGTGCTCGCAGCTGCATTCTCATTATTTTTATTTTTTGCAATAAATATCAGGAAAAACCCATACTAGTTATAGTTGTGTATACAGTATCACCAAGAAAAATAATCAGTTGCCCCTGATGCAAATGGTATCGATCATGTTAGATGGGCCTCAACAGCAGCCATGTGAGAAACTCTCCCTGTACTTAGTTCCAAGATGGAAACATGAACCCTTAGACTTACTATCACATGAGATGCAAACTAACTGAACGGTGGGATGATGGCAGCTTCAGAGGGAATCGATATTGATGGCCAAATCATCAGGTAAAAGTACTTCCGTAGGATTTGTAGATCTTCAAGCAGATAACATGATTGAGCTATTTCAACCAGTCCACTCTTGCCCATCCGAGGTCACTGTTTATGTTCACTATGGATCGGAACAGCCATTTCTAGGTGCCCATTTTATAATCTCCTCATTTCACAGGACGCACGCCAATTGTTCTCACACGGAAACGATACTGAGGCAAAGATTCATCATCTTCATCTTCATCATCGTCTTCACTAGAATCATCTTCAACACTGTCCCACCGCGCATAGTCCAGAGCTGAATGTCCTTTTGGTTTTGGAATTGTTTGCCATCCTTCGGTTTGTTGCTTGGCTGGTTCCTTGTTCTGTGCTTTAGGAACCACAAGCTCCGTTGTCCACTTTTTAGGCTCATAGTTTTGATCTCTTCCCTGTTTGGATGAAAACTTGGGGTCTGTTTCTTCTGGAGCACATTCAATATTAATAACACCTTTGCCAAGCTCACCCTTTTGATCTGTCCTAATATTAGAAGCTGTCGTGTGTTTCTGTCCCATTTCTTCATTCTTTTCATCACCTATTAGCATCACCTCAGCCTTCTCATCTTCCTCTTCCTCAAACTCCTCTTCTGACTCTGGTATTGGAGCAAGTGCCTTTCCTTGAGCAAGGAAAAAAAGTACCATTTCTTAGTACCAGCTGACAGTATATTAATTACAAGATTGAAATTCTAGGCCAAATTTACAAGGTTAGTGCACCCATCTTGCTCTACCGTCATTTTACTCTCCCACTTCTACTTTTCCTATCTTCATTCCTCATCCTTTATATACTGAATTCAACTGTTTTTAACTAACATTTTTGTTTGTCTTTTAACTTAAGTATTTAACATGCACTAAATGAGTATCCACGCTATCAGCAGGATGAGAAAGGGAATGGAAAACAAAAGGAAAAACCTATAACACTGCTCAATAATCTTTCAGCATCTTCAAACCTAGTTACCGCACTTACAATAAATGCAATTGAAATGAAAATAAAAGAAAGAAGGGACAACACACTACCAACTGTGTCTTCAAGCGAGCATGAAGATTTTGATAGACCTCCGAGGATGGATTTAACTCCAAGAGTCTGTTGACATCAAAAAGTGCTGAATGGTATTCCTTCAGTGTCACTAATGTTTGAGCCCGCAGCATCAATGCCCCACTATGATTGTAATCAAGCTCAAGCACTGATGTGCACTCTTCTGCTGCCTGAAATGGTAGTAGTAAACCATAAAATCAATTATTGAATCCAAGGAAACAAAATTTAGACGGCAAATAATTATGCTAAAGCTCACAACTAAGGAAGGAAAATGACAAGAAAGGTCATTATTTCAATGTATAAATAAAAGCCTAACACATATTTTGCTATGCTTCACCAAGAGTTAGAGTCTTGGAACTAAAAACCAAAAGGGCTTCTCAAAAGTACACACAAACTGATACACAAAGCACCAATTTGCAAAAGTACTTCTATTGCAGGTCGCAGGTGAGTAAACCCATATCTGCTCCATTGATCATGAGTTTCAAACAAAAACAAATCCTAACTATTAACATTCAAAATTATAACAAAAAGGCATGACCAAGGAATGAGACTGTAATTTCATAAGACTGATAACTCATCATCAACAAATAAGCCAATATTTATTAGAACTCATTAAATTACAAATGGTAGATCCTTCTACAAAGATACAAGAGAAGAAAACAACATACTCAACTAAGCCATTTTCCATTCACAACCCTTAATTTGTACATAATTGCAAACAAGATGACCACTAAATCAAAATAATTAGAATTCATAAAATATCACACAAATATCTGAACCTTGTTAGAAATATTCATAAAACCAGAATTATGTTCGATTGTTTCAATAAACATTAAAACAAAATAAAAAAGTTCCTCCCTCTCGAGCAAGCCATTGAAAATAACTCTAAATTCTATTTTTCAAAAAGACCAAAATACTTCCATTTCTTCATTCTTAACCATTCGGTTTCCGAGGGAATAGACTCTACTAATCCAAAGTTCAATCTTGATTTTCACGATATTTGGTCAAGACAGAAACCCATTAACCACGTGAGTTGAATCACTTTTAAAATACTCTCATTAAAAATCAAATAATTTATTTAAATTACTGCACGAATTTTATTTTGAAAAATAATTATAACAAATTGAAGCTAGTAAACTAATTCAGAGCGATATGAAAAATTAACAAAGAATAATAAAGAGGGAGGAATAATAAGAAAGAGAACCTTTTTGAAATCGTGAAGCTTGAGGAAACAAGCAGCTCGATTACTGTGCAAAGCGATCTTCTGTGGATTTGTCTTCGCCATAGCGATAGCTTCAGTGTAAAACCCTAACGCCTCTTTGTAACGTCCGTCACGGTACATCTGGTGACCGCGTTCGATCTTGTTAGACGCCATCGATTTTCAAATTCGATCATAAACTTCTAACGAGAATTTGAACTTGTTTGGAACTGTTTTGTTTAACTGAAAAATAGTTTGAGATAATTTATTTTGAAATTAATAGCTTAGCTTACTGACAGCTCGCGTGTAGAGAGAGGAACGGAATGAGGAAGGCGTTGGAAGCGATTTCCTTCAGCCAATTATTGTGTTCTTGATTGGAACGCGCGTTTGCCTCTTTCTTGTTTTTTCAATTTTTTAACAAACAATATAATATAATATGAGTTCAAAAAATAAAACAGAAACATTATAATAGGTGGCTTGGCTGTTTCGTTTATTCAAAATTCATCATATTTTATGGCAAATTAGTTACTTCTTCACCAATTATCGATCTTTTTCATTATTTTACACATATTAACAAATAAATAAAATAAAAGAGAATAGTACTTTTATTAAAATATTACTTCTTCACCATTATTTTACTATATATTTTTACAATTTCATCTAAGACAAAAGAAAAAATATAGATAATGTTACATTAAATATTGAAATGTATCCTACACCAAAAAAAAAAAAAAAAAAATTGAAACTATTCATTCATTTTGTGATACGTATTTTTTATAAATTCCTCAATTATCCTGAGACGGAGCAATTACTACTTTCCTCCCTGGACATGACCCTCTCACTATATCACATAAACTAAGAAAATTGGTTGTAATTTTAAATTTGTTAGTAATTTAAATTGTATTAGTAATTTATCCTTAAAAAGAAAATTAATTTATATTTTTATTGTAGTATTTATAAAAGATTTCAAATAATAATTAATATAATTAAAAGTAGTCTTATAAAATAGGACAAAGAAATTTTTTAAGAGAGACTTATATTTATGGATAAAGATAATATTAATTTTAATTTAAAAATTCAAAAATATATTTTAAAGGTAAGACTTACTAGAAAACTTTCAACTTAGAGAAAAAAATATGTAAATAAATATTATTTATTTTGTTTCATTATGAGTAATTTATTTAATTATTTTATATAAATTAAAAAATATATAAATAAAAGAGAAAATAAATATATTACTAAATTAATCATATCAAATATTGGTATATTTATGATTTTCATGAAAGTAAAGTTAAATATATATTAAACTAAAAATGGTGCATATAGAATAACAACTTTCTAACCGACAAAATTGTCATTAAACTATCAAAAGCTAACTCTCCAAATGTTGCAAGTCGATTCACAAAGGCTATGAGTCAACTTAAATGAGTCTTTAAAACATATTTGTAAGTATGAAGCAATGTGAATTCATAGACAGTTGTGTGAAGCTATGCAAATCCAAAAACAAAATGATTTTTCAAATGAAGATTATTAGAATCTTATGTTTGATGAGTTGGACGAATTGCATGATGATAAGTTAATTTTTTTAGAGAATATTATTCAACAGAAGAAAAATGTGGCAAAATATTTGATGGATGGATTTATCAGGGACAAATGTGATGGGATTATCAATTAGCGGGTTAATCACTTCGCCATTAGGCTAATAGTCCAAAATGGCAAATATGTTAGAACAATGTAAGACCCATCATTCCATAAGATAAATGAAAGTCGTTAATAGTATTATTCCAAGAGAACAAGAATGTACTTGGATTAGATAATAATATTCTAATCATTTCTAAAGAAATCTTTGGATTGTTCAACCCTATTCAACCACTCCAAATATCTTAAGTGGGAAGGCAAAACGATATTTTTTAAATCTAAAATTGGAAAATTTCACTCAAATTCTTTTGGAACAATAAAAGGGCTAAAGAATAGACCTAAGAAAGCAGGGGGAGACATTGAATTAGGGTATTCCAAATTTATGTTTTCGTCAAATTCGAGTCATCGATGAAGATCAATAGATTCGAGTGAGACAACGTATGAAGACAAAACCATTGATGTTGATTGATGAGAAAAATAACATTGAAATAAAAAAAATGTATAATTTGTAAAACAAAAGAGCAAAATATTTGACAATGATGTTCACTTAAAGTGAAGGCATGATAGAGAATGGTTTAAGGAGACTAAGAGATAGTGTTCAAGAAGAACAAAACTCAATAGGTAAAACAAGCACAAAAGTGAAGGTCAAGGCTCGTGGACTTAAGTCTACACCATAAGTTACATCATAAGGAGACTAGAAAGACTCTTGTGGACAATACCATAAGTTACATCAAACAATAGTAGTTATTAGATTGGTAATGTGGGTTAAGTCTACACCATTAGCCGTTAAGTTTATTTTTCTATACAAAATATATGTCAATTAACGATTTTCTATAAATCACAAATTTACTTAAACAATTACCGATTTTCTATAAATTCTCATAATGCCATTTTCATTTCTTGCAATTTATCTTTGTGCAATTTTTCTTTTTGTTTGTGTTTCTTAACACTTTAATTTCTTGTCATTTTTCTTTTCTTTATTTCTTTTTCGGCACTTTATTTACTTCCATTGTTCTTCGATTCTTTTCATTTACATTACTACAATTTTTGAAAACCTTGCACCAATTTCTTGCATTAAAATTACTTATTTTTCATAAAATGTGCATCGTAAAATTATAAATTAGTATTATTGAATTTTCTCAAGTTCACACCTCTATTGCTCTACAATTTATTACATTTCATCTGCATTTTATCTATCTTAAAATCTTTTTCATTATTAATTTTACACATAATTTGATAGAATAATTCTCTCACAAAAGTGTAATGAAACGTGAAGATGAAATTGACTACATCCTTTAAATATCAATTTGAGTAATGAATCTTATTTTTTTTAACTTATTAAGACCCCCCATTTAAATATTCGTTTGTTGATGTTATGATATATTCTTATCAAACTTAAAATCAATATTAACACTCGTAATGTCACATAAAGTCATAATTTTTTTTTCTTCTCATGTCGATGGTTTTAGAATAATAGTACTTATTATTATGGTCGCCATCCTCAATCCACTTGCTTCTTGACTTATGGTACCCCAAACACTCTTCTTAATTGGTATAAAGTAGTTGTGAAATGTTCTTGAAGATCTTTTCCATATTATCCAAGAAAACATTATATCCATAAGGGGGGCTATTTTGAATTCCATTTAATTTATTAAACAATTATTTCTTCATCTTGAAAATATTATCAAATGTGTCTTAATTTGTTCCCCTTCTTCAAATGGGGGTGAGGTTGGAGAGATAGTATATTAAATTAGTGTCACCACCCCAGTTGTCAATAAGAATCTTGTGAAAATCAGAGTGATTGAGTCAAGAAGCTTAATACATGAAAAGACATATACCACTACTATTGTGGACTTCTTAGGTTAGAATCATGAGAGGATGGTGATCAGATTGCAATATAGGAACAACTTTTACAAAATCCTCATTATCTCCGTTCAAACTAAAATAAATTGTTAAATAACAAAATACTATATCATTTTAACATCATTAAGAAAGAATTCAATATTATTTAATATTGAATAATGGAAATATTATATTAAAATATTTAAATTATCTAAAACTATATTAAATCATGTAAATATTTGTTTGATTTAGTGATATTAATAGAAACAAAACAAAAATAAAATTAATTATTAAACTAAACACAAAAAGGTCAACAAAAATATATAAATTTTATCATTACTACTATTATTTAGGCTACCAATTTAAAATACAATATAAAATCACAACAAAAATCGGATGCAAGGCAAAACACCATATATATTCTTATATAATTATAATAATATAAATAAAAAATATATATACAAATATTCTTAAATAATAATAATATAAATATAAATAATATATATGTTATTCGGATGCAAGGTAAACTTTGTATTAAGATATTACACTCATATCCGATTATTGTTACAGATGATTATCTATACTCACACCCGTATTTATCATGCAATACCCTATTCATTGTGGATATTTTGTATGAGTTTATAATTATGTTGTCTTAGCTTTTGAAATATAGAAATAGACGTTTTCATAGCTAGTTTTAAATTTATTAATGAAAAACATCTTTGTATTCTAAGAGACAATTTTGACTAGATCAATATAAAAAATTGGGATATGAAAATTTAAATAATTAGGATTTGTACTTTTAAGACACTTATTAAAAAAATAATTTTTTTTATTGAAAATAATAATTTTTAAACATTTTCAAAATTGAAAATACTACTCTAAAAAAGTATTTCTATATTTCGTTCTTTAATATATATTTTTAGAATATTTGTTAACTGTTAACTATTATCGAAACTAAAAAATATAAATAAATGAACTAATATTCATATTTAATAGCTCATAAAAAAATAGATTAATCATTCATATTTGACTATCAAATATCGTTATTTGTTTTTTCTAGTATTATAATTTACATTTCAATACGATTTTATTTTTCAGAATTAAAACACAACCCACACATTCAAATACCAACTTAAATTTATGCTGAATTTGATGATGAATTAAAATTAATTGGAAATAGAGTGTGAGTTTTTTCTAAAATCAAAGATAAAGACCGATTTAAAGACGTTGATTCCATTACGTTAATCTACCTCACTACTAAAATGTATTATTTTTTAAACATATATATTTATATTCATTTTATTTTAATATAATATTACTTTATTATTGTAGAGTAATATGTATTCTATTAACTATAATAATTATGATTTTTAAATTGTTTATTTTATAATATATGAATGGTGGGAAGTCGAAAGAGAGAAATCCTACTTATCTTCTTTTTTTTTTTTTTTTTTGTCAAATGTTCCTACTTTCTAGTAGACTAAAATGAAATAAAAGGAGTTAAACAATTGGGCTCGGGCCGGCTGATGTAATTGATAAACCAGAGTGCTAAATGGGCACACATAGTACTATAAATAAATCCACAGAAAAGAATGAAAACACCATGTTTTAATAGTCCTAATTCCTAGCCCCCCACCTATATAATCACTCTTTTCATTTTCATTTCACTTATATTGATTAGTTCTCTCTTCAATAATGCACATAAGTTTGCATATGGTATGGCCAGGCCCAATAGCATTATTTTCATCATTCTTATTAACCCTCTATCTATTGATGTTAGGTAAA
This sequence comes from Cicer judaicum, assembly GCA_037974835.1. Classification (NCBI taxonomy): domain Eukaryota; kingdom Viridiplantae; phylum Streptophyta; class Magnoliopsida; order Fabales; family Fabaceae; genus Cicer; species Cicer judaicum. Next base: position 1,433,393 of record JBBPBS010000359.1, read on the forward strand.
ACTGTAAAAAAACAAAAACAAAAACTCAAAACTCTAAGACTTTTTTTAAATTAAGTTCTTAATATTAAATTTTCTATTAAAGTAATTTTTTTAAAACCTCGATTCATTATTTTATGGAGTTTAAGGAGACCTATAATTCCCCAGTGTTAATTTAGAGATATTTTTTTTTTAAAAAAAATTGAAATTAAGTTTTCTCAAAAAAATATAAAAAAATATTAAAAAATATTTTTTTCTCAAAAACTTGTGAGAAATTTTTTTAAAACAAAAAACCTCAAAAAAAAGCGTAAATCAATCTTTATCGAAACAAAATCGAAACTTTTTTATCAATGAATTTGAAGAAAAAAAATTATTTTTAAAGAAACAAAATTATCAAAAAGCTGAAAAAGTGGATCTATAAGCCCACTAAATCCACAAAATTTTAGGGACTTTTTAATGTTGGGGATTTACTTTTTGGAAACTTTTTTAATTATAAATTTTTTTTATTCCTCCAACATGTAGATTGGACCCAATAATTAGTGAATTTGTCTAATTGACAACTCTAGTACCAGATAATTATTATTTAAAAACCAATGAATCTATTAGATTATTTGAGTTTCGTTTGGGGGTGGTTTTTAATTTTATGTTCTAAAATTTTTAAAAACAAAAATCTATTTTAGTTATGATTTTTCAATTTTTATTTTTATTTTTTTTTTCAGTTTTAAGTTGAGTTTAAGTTATTTATTTTTTTGAATTAAATCAATTTCTTTATCATATTTAATTATTAATTTATCAAATATAAAAAATACCATTGTGTAACGAAACTTAAAATAAATAAAAAGTATTAAAAGGTTTCTTGTCCATTATATCCTATTATACCACACATATATCAAAAATCGATTAGACATTAAATCAGTGTAGATAAAGATTCAAGATTCAAAAGTGTAATCGAGATTTAATTGAGGCTGGACTGATAATAATATATATATATATATATATATATATATATATATATATATATATTTGTTATTTTTTATGTTTTAGTATACCATAAAAAGCAATAATAACAAGCAAAATAATATAATATTTTTAACTTCAAACAATTTAAACTTGACTCCACTTAAAAATATCATTCTTGCTATTCATTGTTCTAAAGAATAACTTTACTGATTAATTATTATTTGGCAATTATTTATCGATATATTTTACCCAAGCTATTATCTATTGATGGAAGATGGTGTTCTTCTATTAATATTTCTCCACCCATTTATTTTTAAGTTGAGTGTTACATTATATCTTTTGATGTACGGTGTTTAAAATAAAGTATGTACAACCTTAGTAAACGTATAAGATATATACGTGCATCCGTGAATTTTTGTTAGTTCTTTTGTGGATGAGTCATTTTTAAATTAAAAAATATGGTGATTTTTTTTAAATTCTCATTCAATTAAAAAATACCAATATTGTTAGATTGGATAATATAAAAAAATTATATTTCTTTTAAAATAAATAAAAAATTTAATAGCTTTAATCAAAATAAAAAAATAATGCTATATATTAGGACAAAATATCTCATAAATTCATCATATATGAATGAGAAATGGTTGTTAAAAAGCTACTCCTAACCATACAAGTGAGGTTATTGTTGAAATAACAAATTATTTTTTAAGTGTGTCATGTCACTCTTGATGGTTCATGATAGAGTTTATTGTGATTAAAAAGGATTTGTAAAATTTTATTTTGTTTTGAGATTATTATAAAAAGAAAATACTTCTCATGTGTTACAGGTTGTATTATGAATAAGACCATGTGTCCAACAGAGCTTAAGGTGGTGCGTGTCGATCGGGGACCTTGCTCTACAAATCATTTTTCAACTCAAGAGAGTTGTGATCCAAGTGCTTATTCTCAAACATTCAAGACATTGTGTCCTCGAGCTCATAGCTACCCTTACGAGAATGGGACAAATATATTTACTTTGTTCTGCTAAACTTTACAAAGTTATACGGTTTTTTTTCTTAAATTATTTAATGAAAATATTAGTTAAAGTTAGAAGTTAGTTGAGAAATCGACTAATAACTCTGAGCTATTAAGCTTCTTTTGATTCAAACGATTACACCAAAGAAAAAATTATATTTATCTATCCCTTCATGTAGTCAGTGACTTTTGAAATGGCGAAGATCGATCTTTTATTGTGGTTATTGAAATACTTTATTGATGTTTGTATCACCACTTGGTTGAAGATCACCAACAATTACATATTTTATTTGAATATGTTTTGTTTTATGTTCTTTAATGTGTCATTGTCTCAACTAAGTCGTGCATGCAATATTATTCTCATAAAAAACTGTTGTAGTTATTGTCTCGACTAAACAGTGTATACAATATTATTCTCATAGGTCGCTTACATGTGTTGAATTACATGTCGGCCTCATCCAAAACACCTTCTTGTTGCCTTGTGTAGCTGTAAAATTTCTTCGTCATTTGATGATATTGTTGTTGTGGTTTGTTACACATATTTCCATGAAATAGATATATTTCCACATGTAAACAAATATCTTGTTTGTGATATATATCATTATGATGATCACACAATAACATGCATCTCTAAAGTAATAAAATATATATTTGATAATGTTCCAATGAAGTTCACCTATCTAATAAATTAACAACAAATGATATTTCACAACAACGCAATGATTAGCTTAGATACATTAGCATTTGATTGTATTAGTATATGGTGCTTTGGAACTACGTAGTAATCACAATTTTCTCAAATTCTAAAAATACATTTGTTCACAATTGGTGACCTTACATCAATCAGAGTGCACAATTGATTTGAATTGTTCATATAGGACCATTTTAGAGTCATTGCTATATGAGCTTCATAATTCACAAATATATTCTTTAAATATTTATTTTGTAATTTAAAACAAATATTTATCTTTGTTTGATATTTTATATAAAACTATTTTAAATGATATCATCTCCATATTCCTCATTTAGAAAATATCCGCACAAGAATATTACACAATGTGCGTCTAGATTGATTGAGCACACATAAATACTTATTTGTTTTGCTTAAGGATCTCTTCAATAACTTGAGTTATATGTATTACGAAAATTAAATAATTTAAGGAGTTTTATATAATAAATACTATCAACAGCCACAAAAATTCAACACGTCTTTCATATAAATTGAACATTTTATAGCTACTAAACTGAATCAAGTATGAAAAAATTCTTAAATTCACTTGAGGTGAATATGTCTCAACCAATCTTACCGACAACAAACTTTAATATGATATGTATACTTCAGATTTACAATGATTTGTTTCAACTCTTCTATTCCTTTTGAATTAATAATAAACAATAATATCTTTCAAAATTTTATATTTCAAACAAAACTTTATATAGATTTTAGAAAGACTTGATTTACTTTTTGTATTACCCAATTACTATATGTGTAGATCAAAGATGATCTTTTTCTTATAAATAAATAAGAACATAAAATTTGCTTCTACAAATAAAACTCAATAATTCATATCTACGTATTTTATTTAAATAATTATAAATAAAATCTAAAGAAGAAAATACACTTATATATAAACCATAACACATCTTTTTCTTCTTTAGAACTTCCACAAAAAGAAAATATACTTATATAAGAATTTCATAAAAATCATCTAGCTACACGTATTATTATTACTTAACATATATAATCAAAAACAACTTTCATAAAGCTATTATTGATTAACCAAAGTCACACCAAAGAGGAACCAAAGGGTATGTATGTTGACCAGATTGGTTTAGGAATGCACCAATCACTGCTAAGGTCGATGCTTATAGTTTTGGTGTATTGTTACTAGAGATCATTTGTTGTAGGAAAAATGTAGAGGATGATACTGTTAGTGAAGAAAATAGGATTTTAACTGATTGGGCATATGATTGCTACAAGGATAAAAAATTGGACATTCCTCTACATAATGAATGCATGTGAGATTGTCAATGATATGAGTAGATTGGAAAAATTTGTCATGATTGCTATTTGGCGCACTCAAGAAGATCCTTCTCTTAGGTCAACAATGTAGAAGGTTTTGTTAATGCTAGAAGTGATTGTTGAAGTTTCAATTCCTCCAAGTCCCTACCTCTATGGTTCTTTTGGTTGAAATTAGTTCCTTTTGAATGTGGTTTTGATGTTTCATTTCTTTTTAGTTCTTTTGAAGTGATTACATTGGAAAGTAAGAGGATGGGTTTGTAAGCTCTTGAATTGGTTCAAGAATTTGATCTCTCTCATGTGGTGATTGAAATTGATTGCAAAGTCGTAGTGACAATTTATATAAATACAATATTGATCACTCATAAGTAGGTAGTATCTTCAAGCATTACAATTCGATTTTAAGCAATTGTCCTAATAATAAGATGGATTTTTAGTAAGGAATTAAAAAAGAACTTTTTATATTTTAATTTTTAATTTCTTCAGAACTACTTTGAAGTATTTGTTCTTATTTTCCATATGAAGGGAATACAATAAACATATTTGGTCAATACTCTCACACCTTATAATTATAATTTAGTGGAGAATTAATATCCAATGATGTGGCGTTTTAGTTGACGGATCTTTTAAAATAATGAATCACTTTTTATTTGTCTAAATTAAAAATTAATTTTTTGTATTGAAATTAATCGGTCTTGTCTTACTTGTGTTTTTTCTTTCTATATTAGAAAATAAATTATTTTCAACTAAGTTATTTTATTTTTTCTCTAATATCATTTTTTTCTTTCTTATTTGATGTTTAACTTTCGTGTTCAATATAGAGTTATTATGTTTATTTTTCTTCTCTAATGTCACTTCTCTTCAACACGACTTTAAATTAAAGTTTCTTTACATTGTCATCTTCTCTAACTTGTTGTCTCTTTAATTTGTTGTCTATCCGGCATACGCTCTCTCTTATCCAACCAAATTGTGATTAGATATGTGAATTAGTTAGTATAAAATTTTGATTTCTTGTTGAATTATCGAGGCATTAGTTGACACAATAGGCTAATTTTATTTATCATTTTTCACTTTCTTGTTACAAATTCTAGTTTTATTTTTTTTCTATTCTTTTTTTTGGATTTTTAGATTTGAGATTTTAAGGTTATGAAGTTTCTAATTCTAAATTTGTGTTGGATATTGATTTGGTGGAGGAAAGATAAAGAAGATTAGGATTTTGTTGAAACCGTTTGAAGGGGAAATGAGAGGGTATAAAAAAGAAGGTTCCCATTGGTGAGTTTTCTTCTAAATGATTGAACATATTGTGCCATAAGAGAATATTTTGAGCTTAGCAATAGAGATTGTGGCATTAATCAATGGGAATAAAATGTTTGTAAATTTATTGTCGACAATAAGATGAAGTATTTTCATAATTGAAATGAATTAATTTTAACGAGAAGAAGGTGTTGAAGAAAAAACTATCAAGTTGACTCGGTAGTGAGAACAATTATAATCTAATAAGTATGAACCAAAAAAATAAATATAAAATATTTTTAGAATTGTATAAAAAATACTTTAATAAAACAATGTCATTGTAGTTATATTAAATTTGATGTAAAAATAAAATATCAATTGAACTGACACATGGCTAATTTTGATTTGGCTACCTCAAATGAGTACATGTATACAACAAATCAATGAGATACCTAAGAATATTCTACCAACATATTTTGTAGAAGTAAAAAAAAAAGTAAATATTTTGACTCAATTCTTACTCAAATCACAACACCCTGACCCTTAAGATATGTTCACGAGAATTACTTGATTTCAATATGTTAGGATTTAAGCTCTTCAAAATACTTAATTATGTTAGGATTTAAGCTCTTCAAAAGACTAATTAATTAAGTGAAAGAGTTTTATAGGTTAAATATTATATTAGACATTTTGATCTATTCAATGTAGAATTCTTCACATAATGAGTCAAAATTTTCTTCAACTAAGTTGAAGTTCATAAATTAAAAAAATAAATCTAGATACTATCTATAACTTTCTAATATTTTTATAAAATTCTAAATTTCCTCGAAGCAAAAACTGACACGATTTCCATTCAACTTCTTCCACAAAAGGCAACGCCTTGTTGTTTCCAATTGGTGTGAAATTTGACTGTATTTCTTTGTTTATTTAGATTGACTTGGCTGTCTCTATAATAATTATAGTATTACTATTGTAGTTCCGTGGAACACTTCATTTAGTAGACATTAGCTTTTTGACTAAATATGGTCATTTTTCACTTATACTTCACCATCTATCATTGTTGAAGTCTCTTTTTTAAATTTTATTCTTTATAAATATCTAATTTTTTTTCCATATAAGTTGAATTTTTTAAAACGAGAAGAATAAATTATTATTTTATAAAGTAGTACTAATAAATATTTTACAATTTTCTCTAAAAGAATTTGAATATATCATTTAAATTATGATGTCAAACTTTTATACACCTCACTTTTCCAAATTGTTTATGCATCTAATCATCAACGGGGCCACAAAAAGTGTTAAAAGTGTGGATTTCCTTGATTTTAAGATGAATCTCGTTTTAATAAAGAATTTTTGTTCCAAAACAAGTATCATTTTATTTTAAATATAATATTAATTAATTTATTTAATTATTTAAATTTTATTTTTAAATTAATATTATGTTTGTTTTGTAGGTGTGTCGCTCATCCTCAATGTTGGTTTGTTTGCTATTATCTAGAGGATAAGTGTATGACTCTCAATGGAAATAATGTAGTCTAAAACTCAAATCGATTAAGAGCTTATGGCAAGGTTCGTGATCACAATAGTACTTTTATAATTGGCTACTTGGATGAATTAGGGGTGTACATACTCTCAATGGCAAAACTTTGAGCGATTTATAAAAGTTTGAAATTGACTTTTGTAGAGGATTCGTAAACATTAATATCATATCAGACTCTCAAGTAACAATATTTTTAATTCTAAATAATTTTTTAATAGACAATTATGTTATTGTCTTGTTAAATGAGTTATTTGTAAAGTTTGATTACTTTAAATTATCTCACATCTATTGTGAAACGAATCAAATAGCAGATATTTTTGTTAAATTATATCTTTCTTCTTCTCATCGTATTTTTTATATTTTTTATGATTTTTCCTCTCTTGCTATGCTCCACCTCTCCTGTTTAATTAGCACAGAAATAAAAAAAAATATATATAATAATAAAAAAAAAGAAGAGCAAGAGGTGTGATTTTCATTTTTCCAACTCAACGGCAAAGAAAGTGTAGAGAAATGTGCTCACTTTTTCTAATTCCCTTCTCCTCTTGTGCAAAGTGTTACCTCTGCCTCTCACACCACAACATCAATATTAGATCTAAGGGCACACAATCAGATTGAAAAAACTAAAAATTCAAATAAGTTGAATTCACATGAAATTAATTTTAGAACCAATTTAAAAAAATATAATTTCTAACGAATATAGGGGAGATCTAGATAATTAGTCCCAACAAGATTGTTATTTCTAGTAAACTCAAAGCCATAGCATGATAAGAAGACCGTGTGCATTAGTCTTAAACCTTGAGTGATGAAGTTGCTTCAATCATGATAAGGAATTAGTACATGTTACTGATAGATCATTTAATCGAAGTTACAGATGTAATGATATTCATATGAGTTTGATTTTGATTTATATAACATAAGTCTTATAACTTATAAGTATAAGAATTATCACATTAACAAGAAAACCACTAACAATTAGTAGGTCATCCACTAATATAAACATTCATAAACATCATTTTATTTTATCAATACAATATTAATTTATTTATTTAAATTTTATTTGTAAATTAATATTGTATGTGTCATTTTTAAGTCATTACTCCTTTCATCTCAAAATATAAAAAAAAAATGGATATTTTTAGTGTAAAATTAAATACATTAACTTTTTTTGTTTATATTTTACTATATCTTTATAACAATTGTTAATATTCAATAGTTATTAATAACACACTTTTGAAAAAAATTAATTTAAGTTTTGATTGATTTTTTTATCTATAAGAAAAAAACTTTAAATGGAACTTATTAATACTACTCTCCAACCAAAAACAAATATATAGTTAAGCGGAATTGACAAGAGTTAATATTATAAATGTTTATGATTGATTTTATATAAATATTTATGATTGATTTTATATGTATATATAATATCAACCATTAATTTATTTATTATTTATTCACATTATTCACTTTATTCTTTGAAGTAAGAGTTCATTCTAATTAAAGCGTTAGACAAAAGAAGTATGAATAAACTATCATTTTGGTCTTTAAATATGTATAACGTTGTCGCTTTGATTTCTGACTCAGCTAAAAATTCAAATTAGTCATAATTTATCCAAACGTCTATCAATTTAGTCTCTAACATTAAATTAACTATTAATATTGTTAATATGATGACATAATCGATTGTGTGGCATATGATGCCATTCTCTCAATGTGTTGTTGAATAGAAATAGATCAAAATGACGTGGTAACACACTAAAGAAAAATCATAATTTCCTCTTGCTCCAATTTATTCTTCATCTACATCCCTAATCTTAAATCTAACATTTCTTCTTCCCCTAATTTTTTCATCATCTTCCCTTATTTATTCTTCATCTTGTTTCCTCCAATTTCTTCATCTTATTTTAACTTTCCAAAGATCCCTCCTTACAAAACTAGAAATACATATGGAAGAAATTAGGGGAAGAATACGAAGAAAAAGAATGAATTGGTGCAAGAAAAAATTGTGATTGTTTTTTTTTTTAAAAGTTAGTATTAGTGTCATTTTAGGATGACAGCAAGATAGAGACATATTATATCTCATTAATCGTTCACGCAATTAAGTTAATAATTAATTTAATGACACTGGATTTAATTAACAGACATTTAAATAAATTAAAAACTAATTTAAAATCAAATATCAAAACGACGTATAGAACAAAAATAGTGGTTTATCCGTGGAGTTTGTGTAACAATAAACACAACTACACAAGTAAAAGTCAAATGAATCGATTAAAGTTAGAATCAAGCTCATCTAAAATATAAACAATTAATTAATAGATCAATAACTAACATTAAATATACTTATGTATATTTTACTCACTTTATTCGGCGCTTAGTTCAGAGGAACCAAATTCTTTAAGTTAGACGCTTCAAGTCATGACAATTCTTGTTACGGCCAATTGGTCAACACGAGCAATTACGTGGAAAAGTCATAAATCAAACGCGTAAATCAATTTCAGTCCCTTCCCAAACAGGTACTCTTCCATACCACAGAAGCATAAGAACAAAACTTGGATATGGTTGGGCTATTTTTTTTTACTCCTCTGTTTTCTTCTCCATTTCAATTTTAACTTCCATATGGTTGAGCCAACTTCAATTTTGTTCTTCTTCACACTTCATCTATCACTAATAACAGGTACTAATTCCAAAATTAAATGATTCATATTCATCTTTTAGTCCTCATTTATGGTAAATTAATTAACAAATACTTTCTCTCAAATCATGTATAAGTAATGTTTAGACTAGAACTTTTCAAATTATTTTAAACTATATATTAAGTACCTTTCTGTTTTTGCAGTTGTAATTTCAGCAAAGTTCACTTTAGTTAACCAATGCAACTACACAATATGGCCAGCTTCATATAACACCAGTGAAAGCGCACCACTTGCAACCACCGGTTTCGTTTTACAATCCGGTGAGAATTCCACCGTCACAGCACCGGCTAATTGGAACGGCCGTTTCTGGGGCCGGACTCTCTGTACAACGGATTCCGCCTCCGGAAACTTCTCCTGCGTAACAGGCGACTGCGGATCCGGCAAAATAGCATGCGGCGGCCGCAGCGGATCGCCGCCTGTGACGTTAGCGGAATTCTCAGTAAACAGTATCAACAATCAAGACTTTTATGACGTCAGCTTAGTTGACGGTTATAACGTCCCGATGGATGTGATTCCGTTAAGTAATTCTGGAAAGTGTAACAGCACGGGTTGTCCTACGGATCTGAATGCGGTGTGTCCAACGGAGTTGAAAGTAACGGAAAATGGGAAAGTTGTGGCGTGTCAGGGTCCTTGTGCAGCTTTCAATTTGCAGTTTTTTTGTTGTGTTGGGAATCATTCAACTCCAGAGACTTGTGAACCGAGTGTGTATGCTCAGATATTCAAAACGGCGTGTCCTCAGGCATATAGTTATGCTTATGATGATAAGAGCAGTACGTTCACTTGTCCGGCTACTGATTACCAAATCGTCTTTTGTCCTGCCTCAAATAATAATGCCAGGTTAGCTCGGATTCGTTTTTCATTTTCTATATTCAAATTTTTAATTGAGTTTTTTTTTTATTTGAGTAAATTATTATTTTTTACTGTCTTATTATGAATTCATTAAATATAAAAAGATATTAATATGTATAAATAATTAAAAATAAAAATGATTAATTTAATTATTTTAAAATGATTTTAAAGTTATCATTTATTAATTATAATAACTTTAGTAATAGTAGTTGAAATTGTAATTTTAAAAGAAGATATCGTAGTAGTTATGGGTCGTCCAGAAGAGCTAACAGTCAAAAAAAAAAAATTTGATACTTTGAGGCATTGATCAGCGTGTGATTGACATTAATGTAGCATAATATTACGTCCATTCCTTCCACACATTCGGCGTAATATTTGCATTTGCTACTCTTATTTTATAAGTTATTGTTCAACACTCTATATTTCATTCATTATTAGAATAATGCATGTCAATACGAATGTATCATAATCATCAATACGAGACGTTCCTAATTCAAATTGATAAGGTACATAAGTCATTTAACATTTGTAACATAGAATCAAAGTGGAACAAAAAAGTTTAAGAGATTAAAATAAAACTTTTTTTTTATTCAAGGATCGAACGTCAACCCTATAAAATAATATAAGGGATAAAATGTGTAATCTAACCTAATTTAATTTATTTTATTATCATAAAATTATATTTTATTAATTACTATCTCCGGTCTCAATTATAAGAAAATTTTTGAAAATTTTTTATTCTATTTTTATTCTATTTAAATGATTTTTTTATCTATTTAATATTTGTCTTTTAAATATTAGTTAAGGTATTTAATGTCTCATTCTTTTCTACGAAACATTTATTTGTAAAAATGTTCAAAAAGTTATAGCAATAAATAAATTCATTGATATTGAGGTTTTTTTATTTTTCTTCTTATGACTGGGACTAAAAGGAATATTTTATTAAATACAATTTGTTAAAATTTTTTATAATTATTTAACATTAAATATTAGTTATAACTAAAATATTGTTAATAGAACCTTGTAGATTTTATAATTTTTTTGTTTTTACTTAAAAATATCATTTATTTTATTGGTAATGTATCTTATGATTCAGAATACAATTTTTATGATTCTCAATTTGATAACCACATTTGATAATATTAGATATTGGTATTCAGAAGTTATTTATGTAGCTAAATGTAAGACTTAGTTAACTAAATTTATAAGAAATAAGAAAATTAAAATTAAATTTGTTGGCAAATGATATAGTTTTTCAAATTTACCACTCACAAATGACTAATTTATTTTTATAATTTTATGCAGCTCAGAATCATTGGATCAAGGTGGGACTATTCCTGTTGGTGAATCACTTACTGCTGGTAGTGGGATAACTCGATGGCTTTCTCCTTCAGGAGATTTTGCATTTGGGTTTTACCAACTTCCGAATGAGCTTTTCTTACTAGCTATATGGTATGATAAGATACAAACTGATTCTATAATTTGGTATGCAAATGGAGATATTCCTGCTCCTAAAGGTTCAAGATTGGTATTAAATGATACTAGTGGGTTGGTGCTCACCAATCCTGGAGGTTCAGAGCTATGGAAATCAAATTTCCCATCAGGTACAATTTCTAATGGTTTAATGAATGATGTTGGAAACTTTCAATTGAGAGACAAAAATTCTGTGACAATATGGGATAGTTTCAATCATCCTAGTGACACATTAGTGCCTAATCAAGTAATAGAGTTAAATGGCAATCTTTCTTCAAGACAAGGAGAGTTCAACTTCTCACAAGGAAAATTCAAACTTCATCTACAGCAGGATGGGAATCTTGTGCTCAACGTTATAAATTTGCCAAGCAACTATAGTTATGATCCTTACTACAATTCTGGCACCAATAGTAATGCTAAGAATCAAACAAATGTTGGTGAGCGTTTGATATTTGACAAATCAGGTTTTTTATATATAGAGAAAAAAGGAGGGGATAATTTTTCAATTATCAACCCAAATGAGACATTCTCAACAAATGACTTCTACTACAAAGCAACAATTAATTATGATGGTGTTTTCACCATAGCATTTTACCCTAAAGATCCAAAAAGAGGACAAAGTTGGGTTATTGCTAAGACTATACCAGAAAACATATGTTTGTATTCTTCATTCACAAATGGTGAAGGTGTATGCGGTTTTAATAGCATCTGCACCCTTACAAATGACAAAAGGCCAAATTGTACCTGCCCAAATGGATATTCTCCAATTGATACAAATAACATGTATGCTGGTTGCTTGCCAAATTTTCAAGTCATTTGTCAAGCAAGTGGTAATTGGGGTTCACAAGATAATCTATATACGATGAAGGAATTACCAAATACTGATTGGCCTAAATCTGATTATGAAATAATAAGTCCATCTAGTTTACAAGAATGTAAGGATTCATGTTTGCAAGATTGCTTATGTGTTTTGGTTTCTTTCAACCAAAGTTCCTGCTGGAAGAAGAAGCTCCCACTCTCTTATGGGAGGAATGATCAAGAAGTAAAAGGAATTTCTATCATGAAATTGATGAATAATGATCCTTTATCCTCCTTGCCAAATAAGAAAAATGGTCATGATACTTTGATAATTGTGATTTCAGTTCTTTTAGGAAGCTCTGTGTTTGTAATTTTAACATTGTTTGGTGCAATATTTTTTGGGTTCCCCTACAACCGCAAGAAACTCAAAAGAAGTAGAACTAACAAAAGTGTTGTTGGCAACAACTTACGCAATTTTAGCTTCAAGGAAATTATTGAAGCAACAGATAACTTTAGAGAAGAATTAGGAAGAGGATCTTGTAGCATTGTTTACAAAGGAACAATAGAGATGATGATTGGTGTGGCAGTTAAGAAACTAGATAAGTTGATCCAAGATAGTGATAAGGAATTTCAGACTGAAATGAGTGTGATAGGCCAAACTCATCATAGGAATCTTGTTCGTCTTCTTGGTTATTGCAATGAGGGACAACATCGTATTTTGGTGTATGAGTTAATGAGCAATGGCACTTTAGCAAGCTTCATTTTCAGCCATTCAAAACCAAATTGGAATCAACGAGTCCAAATTGCCCTTGGGATTGCAAGAGGTCTTGTTTACCTGCATGAGGGATGTTACACTCAAATAATCCATTGTGATATAAAGCCACAAAATATACTTTTAGATGACCATTACAATGCCAGGATTTCAGATTTTGGATTGGCAAAGTTATTGTTGATTAATCAAAGCCACACTGAAACAGGAATTAGAGGAACCAAAGGGTATGTTGCACCAGATTGGTTTAGGAGTGCACCAATCACTGCTAAGGTTGATACTTATAGTTTTGGTGTATTGTTGTTAGAGATCATATGTTGTAGGAAAAATGTAGAGAAAGAAATTTTTACTGAAGAAAAAGGGATTTTAACTGATTGGGCTTATGATTGTTATAAGACTAAAAGACTTGACATTCTTCTAGAAAAAGATATTGAGGTTGGTAATGACATGATGAGCTTGGAAAAGTTTGTGATGATTGTTATTTGGTGCATTCAAGAAGATCCTTCTCTTAGGCCAACAATGAAGGATGTTTTATTGATGCTAGAAGGAATTGTTGAAGTTGTAGTTCCCCCAAGTCCCTATCTATATGGTTCTGTAAGTTGTAATTGAAGTTTGTTTCCTTTGAATGATATTTTGGTCCTATATATACTTTTAATTAGAAGCTGTGTTTTTCTTTTCCATATATACTTTCAAAATATTAGCTTTCATACTAAAAACATTAATAATAAGGTGTTTAATATTGACATCCAAATGACTATGAAAATGTATAAACAATATAAACTCTATTTACAAAAAGTAAGTAATATTAAAAACATGATTGTTGTTAGATCCGTCTAAAGGGTTCTAATTTCTATGTAGTGGAACTAGTTGTTATGCGCATAACTAGTTAGAAGCTTTCTGATTCACCAATCTTCAGGGTTTAATAAATTAACATTTTATATGCCATTTAATTAAAGAATTTTTAAAAGGAAAATTAAACACTGAAGTGCCACAAGATTTTCCAAAACCTTTATTTCCTAAAATGACTACATTTTCAAACATAAAATTATGTACTACAAACTAAATGTAACAAACAATATTCAAAATTATATAACAACGTTGTTAATGTTTTCGGCTTCTGAAACCTCACAAATAGCAAATAGTCAATATGATATTTAGACTCAATGGGTTTTAGCTAGCTTGCATTGTGCAAGTGTAATCAATATATGGGAAAAAAATATGTCTAATACAAATATGCAATTATTGTATATCCTCAAGTCTCTTTAATTTTTAAAATAGCTATAGTGATTGTATCTAACTTGAAACTAAAAAAAATACAAGTATACATTTGTTGAAATTTAAATAATTAGAGTATAATATCAAATGTGATAAAAGTTGAAATTTACGAGTTGAGAATGTTTTGAATACATTTAGTGAAAATCTTTCAAATTATGAAGACTGAAGTAGCTCATAAGTAGCTCACATGAGATATTTTTTTTTAGTGAAATTTTTATTCATACTTTTGATTTTATCTCTTATATTAACTACACAATACACATTAATTATCTCACTTAAAGATAATTTTAAAATGATCAAAATACAAACTTTTTTTTCTTGTCATTATTGTTTTCACTTAAAGATAAAACAGATGGATGTTGTGTCCTAAAAATGACCACATATATATGAAATTGATAGAGACTATCAAATTAAAAAGGAAAAAAACTAAAGGGAGCAAACATGCAACAACAAAAGAACGAGGGGACTACAATCATTGAATATTCTTTGTATTTAATAGCGACAATGGCTATCAACAAGATAGACAAGACATGAGTAGAGAGAAAGAGAATAGAAATGAAAATAAAATTTTAAATTTATTCAATTAATATAATTAAAATATTTTAAAAATTATATAAAAGCAAAAATCGTGAAACTTAATTCAATGACAAAGTAAGCTAAATTATTTTACAATACACGTGTAAAATATATTTACATCGATAATACATATAAATTAAATTAAATTTTAATTAATTTGAAATTTAAGTTAGAGAGATAATAAATTAAAATCAAATTTTTTGGTTAATAATAAATTGAGATCAAGTAATAGATTTCGGGAGAGAAGTCTAAACTCGCACAGGAGAACAAACATTCTAAACCACTATGTAAATATATCATAAATAATATTTTAAAAATCAAACCGATAATACTCGTAAGTCATAATTTAATTGATTCAACCGACTGAACTACAATTGAACCAATTAATAATAATTAAATATAGTGTTAAACTTCATTATAATTAAATGAATTCATAATTTATAATTACAAAATACATAAAATAAATAATTTAATTTTAGAATAGTATGTTTTACATTATGTCATACCTTAGAGCAAAGAATAAAGTGTTTATATAGTAATAGATCTCCTAACCATGTGTTGGCCCAATATATTTTGTTCTAGTATAAGCCCAATACATTTACTTGCAAAAGAATCTCAACTCTAGTTCCATAACAGTATAATAATCACATAATCTATTATTTGCTTTCTTTTTCTTTTTTTATGGGCGCCGCCGCACGTGTTCATTTGCTATTCTCGTCACATCTCTTTCATGTGTTAATGTTTTTCGTTTTCCATTAATTTCATGTTCAACCATCCCTCTCAATGCTATGTTATTTACTGTATCTATTTTAGAAGCGAAATATCTATTTTTTCCTGTATTTCATATCTCTTAATTATCTTCTTATTTCAGCAATTTAATTCATTCATTTCATTTTTTTTCTCTGAAATTAACTTATGTTTGGCAGTTTTACCAGTTACTTCCATTTCAAACAGTTTTTTTCCAATTTTTTATGACTAGTAGTTCAGACGACTAAATTGAATAGTTTAATAGAATTCTTGTACTAGTAGTTTTCTTTTCTGGTTTTTTCCCACTAACCAATTACGTTAGTGCATTTAAAAATAAATTAAATTTTATAGTACAAAAATTCTCTTATTAAATTATTGTCTCTATAAATAATTTTCATGATTTGTATATATCTTTAAACTATAATATCATGAATGTCACATCCCAAATTTTCGTAACGTTTATTTCCGTTTCAAAATGAGAATTATAAATAGTTTAAAGTTGATCAAACACTAAAAAATATTAAGGACAACGATAAAAAAAATTCAGTATTGTGTTAGATTTCTCATAGGTCATCTTGATTTTTTACGAAAAATTCAGCATTATATTAGAATATCGAAACAACATATATCTACAAAAAATATCTATTTAATTAAGGAAATAAAAACATAAATATTTCATTAAACCAAAGAACTAAAATCAACAAACTATATCAAATAACTATTTAAATTAATTAATTATTAAAAATAAAAAA
>JBBPBS010000359.1:1450563-1466153 GCA_037974835.1 Cicer judaicum
TAAGAGACAGTCTTTTCAAGTAACCTACAAATAATTTTCCATATATATATACATTTCGAATAAAATATTTATATTAAAAAGGTATTTAAGAATCTATCCATTAGTATTTTAAAAAGTCACTAAACAATCTATAATTTAAATATTCTCTCATATTTAAGTATTTATTTTTACTCTTTAAATTTAAATATTTTCTGCTAGCTATTAAAAAGATATTATTACAAATAAAAAAAATTTAATCAATAAAATAATTACTAACAATATCTAATCACATAATTAATATTTCAAACATCAAAGCGTAAAACAATCTATAAATTATAATATTCACTTAGTTACTATGATTTCTAAGTGCAATGAACAAACCAAAGTTACTCACTTGTCATTTATAAGATTGATATTAAAGTTGTGACTCAAAGAATTATATGTATCATTCCTTATGTTGTTGCTAATAATCATATTAACTTTATTCTTAACAGGGGTACATTGATAATATTCTTATTTTTGTAGAAACGACTCTTCATACTCTTAATCATATGAACAAAAAAAAAGGCTTTATTATTTTGAAATTATACATGAAGAAGACTTATGATTGTAACAAATGGGAGTTCATAGATAATAGTCTATGTCACCTTAACATGTCAAATAATATTCGTGAACTACGAGAGATCTTAGATAAAGAGATCTTTTCTTATATTATATTTTTGTTCTTGTTTTGGAGAGATTTGACCACCATATATAGGATAAAGTTAATAACGAAAGTTCGAAACCTCTATCCTTTAGTAGAGGAAGAAGTCTTATCTCATATTTGTTTTGCAAGTGACTTAGTGTTAGTTATTGCCGCTAACAAGTACCAGATCAGTCCCATTAAAGATATCATGGATTGCTTTTGTGCTAGATCTGGTCAAAAGATCAATCTTAATAAATCTAGAGTATTTTTCTCAAAAAATGTTGTTGAGCATAATGCAATTATACTTAGTTAGAGCATTGGCATTGATCCTACACATGACCTTGGGACCTATGGGCACACCTATGGTCCATCATAGAATCTCTCACAATTCTTTTACTTTTATTTTAGATAATATGCGCATGAAATTATCTATATGGAAAACTAATAATAATTTGTCTCTTGTAGGGAAAGTTAATCTTGCATAACCTTCATTGTCTTGCATCCATCGTTATTATGGAAACTTCAATTATTCCTGTTTCAATGTGTGAAGAGGTTGAAAAGATTTTTGGAGATTTTATTTGGGGTTCCACCACTTCTATTTAGAGGATGATGGTCTTGGGTTTAAAAATATTTGCATGCTTAATCAAACTTATATATATATTTAGTACCATGATTTATCTATAATGCGTAACACACATAAATCATGCATCTTACATTCATAATTTACTTATACTCACATGAACAATGCATCTTCATTCACACTATACTCAACAACCTTGTATAATGCATCGGTCATTCATATCTTATTTTTATACTAAATTTATACTCAACATCTTTTCATAGTGCATAAACAAGCATGAATCATTCATACCTTATAAAACATTTCTCTCTCTTTGTTTACCTTCTAAACTAGACCTATATGCTTATGGTTTGCATTTCCTATCCCCGTTTATCTACGCATCGACAATCAATCTGAAGACAATCAGTCTTTCATTTTTGTCGATCTATACATCGGTAACCAATCTGAATACAATCATTAATTCTTTTATTCTTGTCGATCTATGCATCGGTAATAAATCTGAAGACAATAATTTGTTTTATTCATGTCGATCTATGCATCGGTAATCAATCCAAAGATGGTCAGTCGTTCTTTCATCCATGTTGATCTACGTATCGGTAATAAATCTGGAGACGGTCATCTGTTTATTCATGTCGATCTACGCATCAGTCGTCAATTTGAAAACGATCATTTCTTTCATTACTGTTGATCTACGCATCGATAACCAATTCGAACCAGTAACCAATATTTTTGTCAATCTACGCACCAGTAACCAATTTGGAGACGTTCATTTTTCATCTTCGTCAGACATGTTTATCATATCCTTATTTTTTACAGCGATAATATTCATATTATATAATACATATAATTAAATAGAGGTAGTAATAGAGGTAGTAGTACCTGAATTTGTGCAACCAATTAAAATAATTTAAAATAATAATAATATGTTTTATAAACCTTTTTCACTTATTATTAAATAAATAAATAAATCATTATTTTAAAATTTATATGGATTTATGTTATATTACCTAAAACAAAATAAATAAATAAACAAATAGAAAAAAAAAAAAAACTATGTGTTTACATTTTACTTTTCTTTCTTCCTTCCACCTTACAAGCTTCAACCTAGCTAGCACCACCCTTAGCAAGCCAACCAGCACCACCCCTCCCTTCTAAAGATTTAAGGTCGGAAGCAACTCATCCATTTCTTTTGTTTTTGCTTTTTATTTTTATTTTATTTTACTTTTTATTTTTTAGCCTAATTAAATTATTATTATTACTAACTGAATACTTAATCATAAAGATCAGTCACATTTTTCTCTAATTGTATGAGATTATTTAATTTTTGGTGTAAAACAATTTTTCTCTAATTGTATGAGATTATTTAATTTTTGATGTAAAATAATAAAAATCTAAAACTCGAATTTATTTCACGGACACACAAATTCATCACTTAAGCCTATAAATTGAGAACGAAAATCACGCTCGTATCATAAAAGAAGAGGAAACTCATTTTTTGAAATAAAATTTAGAAAAATAACAGCAATCTTGTTGTATTTTCTTTCAACCCATCCACAAATGCATTTCACCATGAAAATAAAAAACCCAAAAAAATAAAAGATAAAAATCAGATCTACTTTTTTATATCACTAGAAAAACCCTTTTAATCAAAATATTCAACAAAAATTAAAGAAAAATAGAACAAAGAAAAAGATAAAGAAATAATATAAATTGTAATTGTCACCACCATCCCCAGCAAATTAAATACCCAACACAGTTATGAACAGTTATTTTTTCTTTGTAGCTCCATCACACATCTTGGTGAGTCACTCTCTCTTTCTCATGTTCGCTCTCTCATTCTCCCACACGATTTTTTTTTCTTTTTCTCTCTTCCATTTCCTTTTCGTTTTTTTTCTTGCTTCTAGTGTTTTCTTTCTTCTTAATTTGCCAATTGTCGACCTGTTTCCCACTTTCCTTTATTTTTTTATTTTTATTTTTTGATGTTTTGCTTTTTTTTAGAAAAGTTATTGTTTTTTGGACTTTGGACTTCAGTTTGGTTGTAGGGGTCCAAGCTATTTCCTTTACATAGGGTCTGTTCATTTTTTAAAAAAGATTAAAAAAATCATTTTCATACTATTTTGTCTTTATGTTATAATATTTTCTTTAAAAAATTAAGAATTTTTAAAAAATAAAGTTTTAAATGAAAATTAGTGTAAATAGTTTATCTTAAAAATATGATTTAGATACTTTATTTATTTTTTACAACCTTTTATGCATAATAAAATTTATAAAAAAAAAATGATTAAGATGAAAAACTATTTTGAGAAACTCTTTAGAAAAATCATTTTTTTTTAAAATAAACATTCTTTAAAAGATGTGATTTTTATCATAATAAAAACCTTTAATAATGAACGTATATAAAATGTCAAAATTACTTTTTATAACATATGAGTCTAAGCAACTTCTATTATTTTAAAATAAACTTTCATAAAAATTATTATTTTTTTTTTAAAATATGAAATAAAAATCATTTGTTTTTAAATCTTATCTAGATGAACCTGTTATTTGTTTTTTTTTTAGGATTTTATCTATAATTAATTTATTATTTAAAATGAATTAAATTATCTTACAATGATTAATGTGATACTACATTGTTTAGTTCTTCAGGTTATTAAGACATAAATTAAGACCATTTAGTTTTAAAAGCACCTTTTATATTAAACAAATAGAAAGTAATTATTATTTTTTAGATAGCACTATCTTATTAATATTTTAGGATATAAGTTGAGGAAACTCGATAATTCTAATATTCGTTGTTTTTATTAAATTAATTCAAAGTCAATCTTTAAATTTGATTAAGTTAAATATGACATCTTTTTAATCTTTGAGTGTTTAAGACACACGAGGTACCATTTGACGGTTTTAAAACTCAATTTTAAAAAACTGAAAAATAATAAGATATTCTTAAAATAATTAAATTAGATGTGACATTTTTCTACTCCTTGATTTTTTAAGACACGAATTGTACAAATTGATAGTCATAAAACTCGTATTTTTAAATAATGATTCAAATCAAACAAATTCATTTTTGTCAAAATAAATTTTTTATCCATAACAACACACATTTTCTTTAAAAGTGATTAACTCATCCGCATTTTCTACCAAAGAACTCTGTAACCTTCATTTCTCCGTCGCGTTGGGAGATACGTAGTAGCAAGATCACACTCTTTTCAAGTACAATAATAAAAATTTCTTTATTCATGTATTTTTAAACACACATTTATCTAAAAAATCACATTTATAAAAAATAATTCATATTCATATTTAATAATAAAGAGAAATAAATATATTTAAGTTAATACTAATTATGCACAATTACTTATATGTAACCGTATTTTAATGGATGTCATAGGGGCTAATATATTTTCTACGCATAATCGACTCCCGAAGTTAAAATTTGGTTTCAAACACTATTTTTAATTTTTTTTCCTATGTTTAAGGGTTTCCTAATATTTTCCCTATTTTAAATTACATTTTGGCAGTGACTCCATTGAATTCGAGAAACACTCGAAATTTTAGGCCGACACAATTCCAAGACAAGGGAAACATATTCACTCATGATCATAGTAGATTTTAATTGCTAGATTGTTGGTGAGATCTCCACTCCAAAGATCTTCCTCTCATCACACGATCAATGATGTTGACGTTTGAGTAAAATACTCGTGTCAACTTTAGATAAATTAGATCGCTCATTATAATGAACTCCGAAAGATATGTGACATCCAATTTCTCCATGAAATTGAACCCCTTGTTTATGAACCATTTTTGATAAAAAAAAATAACTATAAGTTTATTGATTGGTAAGTAGGATAGGAACCTCGTCATTTTCTCGTCAACAATGAAATAGCTTTCGTCTCTATCGTTTCGACATATCTTATGCCAGTAATAGAGTTGTTCAGTTAGTTCTAAATAGGAGTGCAAATATTTGAATTGGTACATATTTAGGATAAAAAAGATGTGAACCAATTAAAATTAATCGATTTGGTTTGATTTGATCTTTGCAATATATTCTCATAAAATTCCAACTAAACAAATGATTTGTTTATGAAAAATACAAACAACTAAGGCAAGATTATCGTGGAACACGCTTCCCTGAGGTTTGTCACAAGCAAAGGCTTGATACTGTGACAAATACAATTTAACACAAACATGGAAAAGTCGACATTATGTCATTTCAACACAAGAGTTAGCTTCCCTATAAATATGATTAATCTGAATAGTCCAGACAGGGAGGCAAATGGGATATAAAACCTTGTTGACAAGTGGTTGAAGATAAGAGATGAGGGTGTAGCAGTTATGGATCATATGCACAACATGGAACGAGTCAGTTTCAACAATAACGCGAGTGAGATTTAAGTATTTAGCGAATTGGATACGTGTACAAAGGCCATTCAACTCCGCCAAGATGGTATTCATATTGCATACACAACCCTTTATCCTTCACAAGCTGAGTAGCAATGACTAAAATCACCATTGTGTTAACTTTTAAAAACCTAAATGAGGTTTATCCCAATGGATATATCTCAAAGTTGAATTTATCTTCACGAGATACAAGCAAAAGGTTAATCTTCTTTTTAATTTGATGTGCCTTGTTAACAACCTTTGAGGTAAATTGTGTATCTATTTATGACACTCTAAAACAGACTAGAAATTTACAATATATTCAAAGGGCGACTCCAAAGAAGATGGGTCATTTGCGGTGAATATAGGTAATCTAATTGGTGCTAAGGTCCCATTCTAGTTAGGCATAGAGACAAAGATTGTAGAATTTTGCCTAATGATCTTCAGTAAT
The DNA here is from genome assembly GCA_037974835.1 of Cicer judaicum. Lineage (NCBI taxonomy): Eukaryota > Viridiplantae > Streptophyta > Magnoliopsida > Fabales > Fabaceae > Cicer > Cicer judaicum. The sequence continues at coordinate 1,456,639 of JBBPBS010000359.1, forward strand.
AAATTTTGTTAAGCATCATTGCAATCCTAAAATGTGTGCATGATGGTTTCCATATGAGTTTGACGTATTGAACAAGTATCATCATTTGTCATATTCCTACGTGCTGTAGTTATATTTGTAAGTAGAAAGTTGTGTGCCACTTTCCACATAGTACTCCGTACGAGCTAGACCTTTTCAATGTCAAACCTCTTCAAAAAGAGGATGTTAGTCAATTAACCCAAATTTATTTCACTAATGAAAAGGTAAATACATTTTAAACAGAATTTTCCGTCATTGTAAAACTCCCAATTAAGAATGTGTTTTGAGTTGGTTTTGGGCGACTCCACTTTAGCTAGTAGTTGACAAATGGACTTACAAAATGTGGTAGATATCATGTTCCAATTCTACTCCCCTTGGGATACATAGTTTGAGACTGAGAATTCCAACCATTCCACTAGAACTGAGGTAGAGTAATGTTCCTCAAGGGTGTCACAGTTCAGAATCCAAACATCTCTATAAAATTGTGTACCATGACCATGGTTTAACAAGCATCTGACGTGAAGGTGCACTGTTTTCCAAGCATTGGAAATAGGTATGCAAATATTGGAAGCATTGATGCAAAGAGATATTAAAGGTTTAGCAATAAAGCCACATTTATATTTAGCTCCATAATTTATACCCAAAGTTTGTCCGGCTCTGCAACCATCTCCGAGCCAGTATATACACGTAGGCTTGATTTAGCACTATAGATTGTTTATACTTAAAAAAAAAACAAATTTATTGATTAAAATTATATGAATATAAATACCTTATAACATAACACTACTAATATCGAATGAAATAAAAAAATAATAATAAAATATAATAATATTATATTTATAAACTCTAATCTTTTTATTACAAAATACAACCATAAAAAACACTTTAATTTTGTATTTTAATATTTTCTTTTGTACTCTTTGTTACTAGACTTTAAAAATAATTAAAGATCAAAGTATAATATTTTTAGTCCGATTATTATAGTAGTTGTTTAAAAAAATATGAAATTAACTTTTAAAGCGAGAGTTTAAATATATTTAAAAAATGAAGTTATGTATATTATCAGTATAAATAAGTTTTATATAATTAATTAATTAAAATTATATAATGCATTAAAAAATATAAATCTTTTTAAAGTGACGTTGCATTGACACTTAACTTTTTATTTAAATAACAAATCAACTAATTAATATACACGCAATTTTTGTCTTAACTTTTACAATTATTATTATTATTTTCTTTCAAAAGGGGTTAAACGAAAAGGAGAGGAAAATATCAGTGTATATGGTCGGTGATACGGCCGAATCTGTTTCTTCTCCCACTGTAAACCCTAATTCCTAAATCCACAATTTATCCCAATTTTCTTCCCCCTTCTTCTTCGATTCTTTGCCCAGACTCATACACAGTTATACAACCCCTCTATCTCTAGCTGAACGCTGTCGAAGATTGTTCCCTGATTCGGGTTTCGAGTTCCCACTGCTCGCGTCGAAAATTCGTGTCGTTCTCATCGAATTATTCACCGACGCTGAAACTGAACTTCAGTTTCGCACTTTTGGTGCAGGTAAAGGTTAATTTTCCATTTCTAATTGGTGCCCTTAGTTTAAACGGCTTTTGTTCGTGTAATCTTGTGCTTGTTGAGTTGTTTTTCTTTTAATTTTGAATTTCGATTTATTAACCTTGTTTGCGTTCACTTTTCATTAATGGGTTTTTTTACTCCTTTTTAGTATTACAAATTGCTATGGACTTGATTTTATTTTAATTTTTTCGATGCTAGTTAATGTAATAGTGGCATATTGAGTCATACTTCTAGAGACATTTGGTTTAGGTTATTTAGGATGATAAATTGTTGGGGCTTATATGAATTTCCTTGTTGTACTGTATACATATTCATATCAGTGAATGATAGTGTTATAAGAGAATGTCATATTTGTGCCTATTTTTTTAGTGGGAACAGAATTGGCCGAATCGAGTTGACTTGTTAAGTAACAAATTTTAGCCATTCAAAAGAGTTTATTTGGAGTTATTATATAATCACCTGCACAAGTGTTTGGATCAATGTTGTCAATTTTGGATTGTGGAAAATAGCTTATTTTTCTTTCGAATTCCGGTATGCAATGGTGCTATAGCACCACAATTTGACAATATTTTGTACTAAGTAATGTATCGCGGAAAATAGTGATTTGTTAAATTCTGCTATGCTATAGCAACTATTTAAGAACATTGGTTTGAACAAATTAATGAAAATAGATTATTGGTTTGGAAGAATTAATGAAAAAGATTATGATATGTCAACTAGTGGGGTTAAACTTATTTTCATAAGCTTCCCAAAATAGTTTAAAAAAAGAACTTAAATGCTATGTTGAATCCCATAAACTCTTGGATGGTGGAAATAACTTTTTAAAGCTTTTATAGGATAAATGCGTATTAAATAAGTGCATAATTTAGCTGTTTCTTTTTCTTAACACCTAGTGCACAGTCAATTGTTTATATCAGATTAAGCAAAGAACAAATGACCTTGTTAAACATCATTTGGGTTTATGTTATTTATCTGTTGCACATTTGTGATTAGTGTATTAATTATTTGTTTCTCATTAGTGTATATTTATTGGACAGGGAACACTTGAATATTAGAGTTTTGATCATTACTCTGTGAAATTTGTATACAAATACATCAAAACAAAGTTTAATCAGCTTTCGACCTCATGGCTGGGTTATTGCTTGGTGATGTCTCTCATCAAGGAGCACATCAAGTTGGTTCTCAAAGATACTCAGAAGAGAAGCCAGAGGACGGATCGAGATGGTATTTTTCTAGGAAGGAGATTGAAGAAAATTCACCTTCCAAAGGAGATGGCATAGATTTGAAGAAAGAAACTTACCTACGCAAATCATACTGTACATTTCTGCAAGATTTGGGCATGAGACTAAAAGTGTGAGTCTTTTTCGGTATCCTTAGATAACTATCTTAACTGCAATAATTCCCTTTTATTTTATTTCCATTCTAAGACACATTTATCATTGGAAGGATCCTTTGTTTCTTTTTGTTCAATTGAAATTAATGTACCTTTGTCAGAAAATTATTTTTAAAAACGTACACAAGGTAAGGTTGTTTTATATGTGATTTGTTTCTTTGTTTGAGCTAATTCATTAGGATTATCATAAGCACTTAATGTGTTTATACATTATATTGATAGAGATTTAGGGGAAATTAGTTTGTCTCTTATCATATTAAAATTATTCATAAATGAGATGGAGTTACTTAGCTTTATTTATCCTGGTGTTGATACTGATTTCATTCTGATGCAGACCTCAAGTAACTATTGCAACCGCAATAATCTTTTGTCATAGATTCTTTCTTCGGCAGTCACATGCAAAGAATGACAGGAGGGTGAGTCTGCATTTTACTATGATAGTACACATTTTATTTTGTTAATTGTTCTCTGTTTGAATTGTGAATAAATTTTATGCAAATCCATTTTTTGGCTGGGTAATTAATATATATTATTGGGTATTATATTTTATTTAAGCGGGATGTTGTGGTTAATCAAGATTTAGTACATGAGGTGTACCCAACTGTTCATAAAAAGATGAACTGACAATGGCAATTAAAAACAGGGTACGAGATTGTGGACATCATTGTATTCTTGGAAGTTGTTAAACATTAAAACAAATGTTATTGTTGAAGATTAGTTTATTTACTTTGTGCTATACTTATTGTAGTGGTTATATTTCTAGCATGTTACTGAGAAACTGGTGCACTATTTTAATCTATTAACCACAGATATAGACAAGAACACCAGACACTACAGGCATGTAGACACTGCTATTGTCCAAAATGTAGGATACCAAGACACACCCATACATACATTTTTAAAAGATAAAAAAGAGGTGAAATTTGGTGATTCATATAATCAAAATATAAATATCCAGTAAGGTGTCAGATCCAGTTGGATCTGTGTCCGAGAAAAAAATTAATATTTAATTGAACACTGACACTTGTAATATGTGTGTCAGTGTCTAACACATCACACATATGTATACATGGGACACATTTAAAACCAACAGTGTTGGTGCTTCACAGATCTTGATGCATTATAACTTCACATTTAAGAAGCCATTGTAGATGATGTATACTGCATATAGCCGTGACAAAGGTGCAAGATACTTCTAATTCATTCTGTTATTGTAGATGCCAGATAAGGGAAGGTTGCTTGAATAGCTTATCATGCTCAATGCTATGAAATAAAAACCATCTAGTTTCATTGGTCAGCCTATTTGTAAAACTGATCAAATTATGTTAAAAACAATTGGTAACATGAAAATTATGTGTTAACCTGAATTTCAAAGGCAATGAACAAGATTGATCTTTATTAATTTTTCTGAGTGGGTTTAAATGTAAAGTGTATTTAGCTAGTTTTTAAATTTTCCTCCCTAGAGGATGAAAAAATACTAATTATATTAAAATGTTGGGAATGGTGTATTGTATTATCATGTGAAAATCACCCATGAGAGAATCCATTCCCTAAAATGTGATATGTATTATTGTCCTTATGAATGAGAGGACTGTGAAAGGGAAGGGTGTATTGTATGTTACAATGATTGGTATACTTTTGCAAAAAAGGTAGCCTATCTATTGGTAGTTTGTTGCCACCAGTTAAATGTAGAGGTTGTGGTAATCAGATAGTTTTAAGGATGGTTAGGTTGCTTTTGTATTGGTGTAGGACTTATATTTGATCTTTATTGTATTGCAAATTTTGGATAGTAAATGCATACTACATTGTTCGCAGACATAAAATCCCTGTACTCTCCCACCTGCTGGATCTAAATGAAGTTGAAAAGTGTTTAATGCAATTGACCGATCATGTGCACACATCAAATCACAATGTGGTGCCATTGATCAGTGTAGGATTTCAGTGAAAACTCAAACTTGTGAGATCAGCCGTTAATGAGCTTCATGAGTTAGGTTATTGCAGTTATGATTATTCCACTGATAGAATAGCAACATCATATTTTTCTAAAACTTCCATTATCTTGGATAATATGTAGGCTCCAATAATTGGAGTGTGATAATTCTAGGTATCAAAACTACAGGCTTTCTATGGTAGTGTGATTAATTTAATTTCGTTGTAAGTATAATATGTAAAGACATTAATATTTATGCCTGACATAATATTTTGAGTGTCTTGGTGACTTAATATTTTGAGCATCTAGGGTGATCATATAAATTATTATCATGTTAAACCAATTGATTGTTGATTATTTGTTTTATTTTTAGCTTGTAGCTTCATAGTGTATAAAGAACTACTATGAATTCTTTTTGTAAAAAAAAAACAACTATTATGAATTCATTTCAACGAATTTCCTTATAATATTGTCATTGTTAGTTAAACATAACTGCATTTGAAGAATTGTCCTATGCTGGTCATCAGCCCACTTCTTACCTTGCCAATTGTTTGAGTTTCTGCTGTGCTGCTATTTAGATTTCTTAGTTTTATGCTTTCGTTAGATTGTTTTGAACAAAAACTTCTATGGCTGATTCCTTGTTTTTGTTTGTATTGTATTCCTTTTTCTTCATTTGGAGAACTTCTTGATCTACTGCCATCTTTATCCCTTTCCTATTTGTTTTAGCATTTATTTGAGTCAATGCACCTGAACTTCTGTGTGTGATATACGTCTGAGTGCATAGCCATAAATTATTTGTGTGTTTTCACATGCTGCATGGCCAATAATATTTAACATGAAATGTTAATTTATAGACACGGTGATTGCTAATTACTTACATTGTTTGGCAGACCATTGCAACAGTGTGCATGTTTCTTGCCGGCAAGGTTGAAGAAACTCCTCGCCCATTGAAAGATGTGATTCTGGTTTCATATGAAATTATAAATAAGAAGGATCCGACAGCAGTTCAGAGAATCAAACAGAAGGTATATCACTTAACAAACAGTCAATATTATCCAGTAGCAGAATTTTAACAAACTGTTATCTATTTTGTACAAACTGTTGTCAATTAGGGCGTATAGCACCATACAGCTTAGCTGTATTTGAACAACAAACTGCAATTGACAAATTAGTCACAATCAAGAATTGAAGAGTAGGATGAAAGATAGAAAGAACAAGGATACTCTATGAATAGTAAATGTGATGAGGATTTGGCTCCTCTAAAGTAAGGGGTTACTTTAAAGGTTGAAGTGCAGAATTGAAACAGTTGCAATCATTGGTTTAGATTTGAACATCATAATTTGTTATCCATGTGCATGTAGTTATTACAATCTCAAGTGTTGTCTTTTTCTATCAATGGTTATTATTGTACTTTGTACTTTATCATCCAAATTGCACCCCCATCATTTTAGAGGAGACGAGTTCAAAATCTGAACATACAAGGAGAGAATTATACTCCGTTCACAAAGGATTGGTCTTTTCTCAAACCAACTGTTTTATTTATCTAAACCTCCATTTTCTATCCTCATTCCCCCCATTTACAATTGACTATCCCTGCTAACTGGCTCCTCTATTTTATCTCATCTAACTGAATTATCTAATTGTTCCATTCCCTACTATCCTAAAAACAAACTGGTTTCGAAACTGGATTTGGGACCTTTTTTGGCATGGAATGTGGTTTGGTTTTGAAATCCAATCTACATAAATGGTTAACAATTGGTTATGATAATTTTTTTAAAAATGCATTACCTTGACCAACTGATTTCTCTAACTACTCACCACGTTTTCTATTATCAAGCAATCTCTATTCCCTGTGTTGAACTACCTGTTGATATTCTTTTTGCCATGCTGTAGTCTGATTTAGGCGTTGTGGTCGATATCATTATTTATGTTTAACTACCATCTAACATCAATTACTGTAAATAGTTACGTTTCTGTCATGTAACTTGTCCCTGCTGCAAGGAAACTAGTACAGGAGAAAAATGATTTGCAATTTGTATCTGGATTGAGTTTCATCTGTGTTTGTTTAACCTACAGCGTATTTTTTTCTAAAAAAAATTCTTTTTGAAGTTCTCATTATCTTTCTACCCATTGTAATATGATTTTTTCTCATGAAAGATTTTTTTTACTTTTGGTAATGGTACAGGAAGTTTATCTGGGCTGGTTTTTTTTGTTTGTTTAAGAGAAAGTGAATTTCTTTCAAAATATTATTTTTTGAATGTTTTATTTTCATCCTACCTCCTGTAATATAGATTTTTCTCATGCAATTTTTTATATTTGCAAAAATGACACAGGAAGTGTATGAGCAGCAGAAGGAATTAATTTTACTTGCGGAGAGGGTTGTCCTTGCAACCCTAGCTTTTGATCTTAATGTGCACCATCCTTATAAACCTCTTGTTGAGGCAATAAAGAAATTTAAAGTTGCTCAAAATGCTCTAGCTCAAGTTGCTTGGAATTTCGTAAATGATGGGTATGATGATTATACCATTTTTGTTATGGCCAAATGGCCTTTGAAATTTCTTTTCCTGAAATTAGGATGTGACGTGCAGACTACGGACATCTCTTTGCTTGCAATTTAAGCCCCATCACATTGCGGCTGGAGCCATATTCCTCGCTGCCAAGTTTCTAAAGGTGAAGCTCCCATCAGATGGGGAGAAGGTCTGGTGGCAAGAGTTTGATGTCACCCCACGCCAATTGGAGGGTTGGTGTCTTTTTTTTCGATACTAGTGGTATAATAAAATGAGAAACAAAAATACCAACTCATCATCATTTCTCTTCTGTCTTCTAATTCATGTTGCATATTTTCCCTCTTTTTGGAGTGCGGTGGTATCTTAGTATTCTACTATTGGAGTGGATTGGTTCAATCATGCCATAATTGAGTATTACAGTTATTTTTATATTTTGTATTTTTTATTTCTTTGCAACATCCAATGTTTACCTACTTTTTGCAGAAGTGAGTAATCAAATGCTCGAGCTATATGAACAAAATCGAATGCCGCCTGCCAACGATGCGGAAGGAACTACTGGAGTTGCGACTTCCAACCGGCCCACTGTAAAAGCTCCAACTAGTAATGATGATGCTGCAGCCGCAAACAGTAATTCTCAGACTGGAGGCGTAACTTCAAGACTTGAAACGTCAAAGCCTGCATCTTCTAAGAATGCGTTTGATTCATCTGTCGCTAATCAGGTCGGGCGCCCCATCTCTAATCTTAGTAGAAGTAGTGATTATGGGACTACAGAAATGAAACATAGGATGGAAGATGATCAACACCTTGAGCAGGAACCTCTTCCATATAAGGAAAACTTACAGCATGCTCAAGATGTGATGAGATCTCGATCTGAAAGTGCTGAAAAAGAGCAAGAAAACAGTATTCTTAGAACTGAAACTAAAGAACATGCTGAATCGAAAGATAAACATAACAGCAGAAATCCAGATAACAGGGATGGTGTTGTTAGCCGACCTCCTCAGGAAGCCATTAAAAAAATTGATAGAGACAAGGTCAAGGCTGCATTAGAAAAACGAAGGAAAGCAGCTGGTTATATAACAAAAAAACCAGATTTCATGGATGATGATGATCTCATTGAGAGGGAACTGGAAGATGGAATAGAGTTGGCTCCTCAAAGTGAGAAGAGTAAGCAAGATAGAAGGCAAAGCTGGTCTAAGCTTTCAGATAGATCAGAGTATGAGAACATACATGGGAGACATCATCAAGATCATGCAGATGAGCAACCACATGGCATAAAGGGTCTGCCATCATACGAACCAGATCCAAGTGCAGTGGAAGAAGGAGAGGTGTCAGCGTTTGATGACATTAGCATAGGGCTTCCGTCACCTAAGTCAAGCAATCGCAAGAGGAAAGCAGGTAGCTCGCCTGAAAGAGTGGTGGAGGGTAAGCAGCGACATAATTATGGCCCTGGGTCTCACCATGGTAACCGTTCGGATTATGTTGAAGATCGGAGCAAGGCCAGCAGGCTAGGCCATACAGAGAGAGACAGCAAAAGGCATGCGCAGGAAAATCATGTTTAAACAATGCTTACCATGGCTATGTGGATCAGTTATTATTTTGAAATATTATCTGGTTCTGCAACTGCTTCATTAGGGGTCCCAATTCTGCTATGGTGAAGCCTCCTTCGCTGTCAATGAATCTATCGGATGTGAGGAATTTTACTTGTTTTAAGGACTTACAAACAAATTCAATTTGGTTGGAAGGACTAATGTCATTTCCATAATTTATGGGCATCTGGGAAAAACTGTATCATAAAAGGTAAGTGTTATTATAATATATATTAGAGTGAGACTTGTAATGGAAGGTCCATTTTCCCACATGATCGTCCATGTTTTTGATGATTACCCCATACGTGAAATAATTATATTACTATGATTAAAATTCTCAGCAGCTAAAAGGGAAGATTGTTAGTGTACTATGGTTTAGTTTGGAAATATTTGATTTAATAGCTTTGCTCAGAAAGTTGTTTAACATAATTGAATTTTTTATCGACTTATTTTACTAACGAGAATAGTTTCTTTATTCTAAAATTAAATTATTTGTTTTTTTTTT
>JBBPBS010000359.1:1466202-1477278 GCA_037974835.1 Cicer judaicum
TTTTTTTTTTTTTTTTTTACATTCGTTGTAGTTTTGATCTTAAATTAAAATTTTAACCTATAAAATAGTGATTTTAAAAAAAAAATGGTGATTTATAATCCTAATTGTAAATTTTAAGACAATTTATAACTTTTAAGGCAATAAAATCATTATTTGTAGATTAAAATTTTACCATTTTTAGGATTAAAATTATGCTTATGGATCAAAATAGCAAGTGTTAAAATAAAGCTACCAAAAGTTATGATAATTTAAAGTCTCATATATTACCCTATGAATGTGATCATCTTATAATTTTGTATGATTGTGATTATTAGTGATTTTATTTTAAGTTCTTAATGATGCTATGTGATAAACGACGATAAAAAATTGAAATAAGAATCTTACATGGCATTATGTAATTTTTTTCAAATAATAATCACCTACTACACTATGTAAAATTAGTTTGAACTTAATTGATCAAAACTCTTATCTTTTAAGCACTCTTAATTTTTTTTAAAGTAATTTTTGTATCAGATAGTATTTTTTATTGGAGAAATGTTGGATTGCAAAAACCCGTTAATGTAATTGTTTAATTTTTATAATTAAATGATAGTTTTAAAAAATCAATACATATTCTTGATGAATTTAATGATTATTTAGTTTTCATAATTTGTGTAATGGGACCAAATGGTTTTTTTCTATTTTTTTAAACCAAGGCATGAAGTAATCTAAAAAGAATAAAGAATGATCCCAACTAATATAGTACCTTAAACCCTAACTATTTTGTTAACATATTCTATAAAATATATTTTCTAGTAGAGATATGAAATTTATAATTAAGAACACATGTACAATGTAAATGCATTAAAGACCTTACAATTTTGTGTAAATTCATGGCGACAATTACCGTATCTTCTATAAATAAATTAAAAATATTAAATTAAATTTTTTTTCCACTTATAAATAGATACATTTATAGTGCAAGATTTTACATTTCTTCATTGTAAATGGACTTATTTACAGTGAAGAGTATCAGAAGCAATGTTCACAATAATAAGATTAGAAAAAAGGGTGAAAAAAGAAAATTTAAAAGTGTAAGAGTTGATGTGAAAATTTGGAGGACATACCCATCAGAATTCTCTTTTTCTTGGACAAACTATTTAGCAAGCTTATTTTTCCACCTCAAAATCTTCTCAAAATCCTCTAAATTTTATTTAGATCGATTAATTTAAATATATGTTTTGTATATTTAAAAGTATTAGAGAATAAGAGGAGAGGTAACCAACCATTTAACATTGGTCATTGAGCTATGCAAGCTATATATTTTAGGCCCAAAGCGAAAGGCCTTTTTCAACTGTAAAGGGAATCAAATCCACTTAGTCACATGTTCTGTCGTTGACGAAAACAAAGTCACATTGTACAAACTAAAAATTCTAAGGTCTTCGTATAATAAGTTTTGTGATATTTTGTCCAAAAAAAAAAAATAATTTGTATACATTATTTGTATAAAAAAAAGTTTAATTTCTCGTAAAAAAAAAGATAGTTTATTTATTATTAAAATTGTTCAACTATACATACATTATCTGCTGTGCATTTGATATATTTTTCCGACGCTGTAGATAGTTTTGATTTGAGTCATATCCAATTAATTAAGCATTAATCTGAGTCGTTGAATATTCAATTGAATATAGTATTAAAACTCTATTGAATGACAAATCTCTATGAAATAAATAATTTTGATAAAATAATCAAATGATTATATTATAGTAATATAAATTTTAATTAAAGAAGAATTTGAATTTAAAATATAGGTGAAATAATTTTTTATTATTACTTTTTAGTCGAATTATAAACTATTAAAGTCTTATTTTTAAAAAAAAGAGGATTAAAATTAAAAAAATACTCTTGATAAAATGATGTTAATTTTGTTTCTTAACAAGATTTTAATTTCTTGAATAAATTTGAGTCTCATTTAACCGTTTATGAGTTGTCATTAGTTAATTAGTGAACAAATAAGGAATACCAAACCTCACAAAATCACAAGAGATGGAGCTTAAAAGGCTTTGTTATCACAAAATTGTTAAATAAAATTAAATCATTCTTCTTACCTTTTTAATTTCCTCCTCTCCAACGAAATCAAAATCTAGAGGAAAATTAATGTGTCGTACACTAAAATAATCACCACTCTAAATCATCTTTATCATAGATTTGAATTGCATCTAAGGTTGCATTACAAACTATTATATTATTATAAATGTGGTTTAAATTACAGTTGCAAAGAGACATCAATATCCACAATAATTTGATCATAATTTAAAATCTCTAATACGAGGTGTTACACTATTATTGAGAAACTACACAAAGCAAACAAATGAACTGTTCAAAAACAATATAAAAAATCATCATTCATTTAAAATTATAGGAGTATGATATTGTCATGATACTTAGATAGTTTCAATTTATATATCCTAAAATTGTGTTTATATAACAAAATCATTGTAAATGATACACAACAATGCATCTAATCTATAAATCTTTACACATCCATTATGAAAAACATATAGAAAATGTGATTGATGTAGTTTAAATTGTAATTACAATATAATTGTTGAGACTTTAAAATATGTAATAAATTACAATTTTAGATCGCAATTTAAAATCTCTCTTTTTATTAGTCCCTCCTTACACAAGCTTCTTCTTTATGATTCTTCCAAAAACTTTATTTTTCCTTATTTTTTCTTTCTATCATTTGAGTATCATGAAAAGGGTTGGAACAATAAAAGTAGATGATAGCGTTTAGACAAAGGATTGAATGCCTGACTTGAATTTGCTAATAGTAAACTGATCCTGTAAATAAAAAGCATGACAAATCTTAGTGCAATGGATCTCTCATGTTGCATAGGGATACAAAAGAAGAGTTGTACTATGGAACAGAATAATATAATATTTTTTAATTGATAAAATGTTTGATTGGAAAAATAGAAAAAAAGGTATACCCGTAGTGATCTTATGCCTTAAAAATCAAGTTGATTCACTTCCGTGCAACATCCACCACCACAACAACATGAGCCTGTTTGGTCCTTAAACAACTTGGGCTCATAAAAGTTGATGTGAAAGGAAGACTCATGTGTCGGATCCGTGTTGAGTTTATGACGTCTCAACTATCTGATTAAAATTGGATAGTCTAGATTTTAAATTTGATATTTTAAAATTAAAAAAAAAATCAAAATTTGTTTTAAAATTTAGAATATTTAATTTTAATTTTGATCGGATGACTAGGTCGCAACTAATCTAAATGTGCTATTTTATTGGATAATAGGAATTATTTTTTGTTTCTTGAATTTTGCTTCATTCCTTTTACATTGTTTTGGTTTAATTTGGCTCTTACATGCATCTTTTTCACATAATTAGCCTTTAGGTTTAGATTGCTAATCATTATATTCTTTTCAATTTCAATGATTAGAATGTATTCTCTCCATCTTACTATAACACTTGTAGTTGGCACTGATGAAGAAAAGAGGATAAATGCAAAAAGAAAAAAAGAATATTTAATTTATCTCTTAAAAAACATATATAGATTTAGTATAGCTTTATTTCTTTTGTTGTATATGTAAAGTTAAGAATATTAATTTGAAAATTATGTAGATAATATTTAATTAGATGGTATAATTAAAAAATTGATTAATATTATGTTAAAACATTTATTTTAGAAAAATTATTTCTTTAGTAATCGTGACAGTTTTTACGAAGTAGAGAGAATAATATCAAGTCTATTGATTGAGGTTAACTTCATCTATTTAACTAGTAGCTTTTATACTATTGGTGATCATAAAAAATAATAAAACATGTTGCTTTTGTTGCTTGGTTTGAAAGCTTTATCTAATTAGTCACAAAAATTTATAAACTAATTTGGAATGTATATTGGCTTCCATTAAGACTCTTCTCCTATCAATCACCTTGATAATGAATTTGACATATAGTCACTTAGGAAGTGATCACACAACCTCTAAGTCAATGAATTTGATTGATGTTGGTAAAGGTGACTAAAATACTTAATTATCTCAACCATTTATGAATATCAAACACTTTACATTGTCCAATTTTTGATTAGTTGAATTTAGATTCGAGTCATCTCATTTTTATATTCAATTTTTAATTTGTCGAATTTACGTTCGAGTCATCTCATCTCTATAAAATAATTTAATTTAACTAGTTGTATTGACAACAAATGAATTAAAATCCATAAAAACTCTAATTCAATGATTCTACGATGAACTATGGTAGAAAAATAAATATTTTTATTAAAATTTGTTGAAAATTATAAAAATTTATTATTTTTTTTAAACTTCTTCCATTAAAGACTCAATCTAATCTAACTGTCATCCCCAGTCGACCATCCTAAATTCGCACGTTCGAGATAATAATGATCATCAATTAAGATCAAATATTTAAATTTAAATTTAATATTTTAAATTATAAAATAAAAATAAAAATTATATATTTTTTAGATGTTTCATCAAAATCAAACCATTATTGATATCTCCGAATGTGAATGCATGATTCATTTTACAGCATGAAATCCAAATTGATCAAAGACTAAGGGTTTGATGAAACATAAGGCATTGGGTATCAAATCACAGTGTCAATTCAAATGATTCGGTCAAAAAAGATCAAAAAAGAACATGTGATCATGCAGTTGTGGTACATCTTGAACTAACCAAAAAGGTAATCTTGCCATTAAAAAAAATTAAGCAAATCAGTATATTTGCCTCTTAATTAAGTGTCATTTTGTCACTATTTGCCTCCTAATTAAGTGTCATTTTGTCACTATGTTAAGACAATATTTTAATTTAAATATAAATCTAGATAGAGAAAAGCAATATTATTGTTACCTAATATGGAACATTTTTGTAAGTGGGGAGTGGTGTCTCATGTCTAGCTTGTTAAATTGTGTGATGGGTATGGAAAGAACAACAAACAGAGGCACCTGATACTACTTACAGTCACGGATTAGATAATCTTCAATTCTATCTCAATTTTTGCTTTTTGTGGCAAATAGTCCCAGAAATATCAAATTTGAGAGATAAGCTACATATAATCTTATTCTCTAATAATTTTTTTTTTAAAATTTTAACTCAAAAAAACATCAATGTTTTATTTTGAATTCAAATTTTAAATTGTGTAGTTGTGTATAAATTTATAATAATATTTATTTTCTTTTACAGAAAATATAATAATTTCTTTTACAGAAAATATAATAATTTCTACTAATAAAATTTGTCAGTGTGTAAGAATATAATAATATGATTAAATATATTTTTAAAAAAACTAATTTTTATGAATGAATTTATGATTGAATAATTTGAATAAGAATTGCTTTTATGTGTGGAAATATATCAATAAATTTGAAACTCGATACTATGTCATGAAACCGCATAGTTTTTTTTTTTTTTGGGTAGTATGTTACTGCATAGCTAAAAAGAGTTTTTTAAATAAAAATTTATTATACCGTAAATATAAATATTTTTTATATTATCAATCAATTATAATTATTAAATTATTAAAAAAAATTAAATTTTATTATAACTATTTTTAAAATTATATTCATCAATTGTTGTGGTGTGTTTAATTAATACATAACAATTAAACTTTCTTTTATATTTAGTTAGTTGTTTTAAATTAAATTCAAAATTTGAATTATTTTTAAAATAGTGATACTCATTAAAACTCTAAAATAAAATAAAAGGTTACCCATAATAATTTATGGAGAAATCAGATTTAATTATTCCAAACGTGATTTTAGAAACTACCAACTTTAAACCAAATACAGATTTAGTTTACCAATTAAGTTGGCTTAGTTCTTCCACTTTCATGACGGCTGATACTAAGCTGGGAAAGTGGGAGACCAGGAATCTTGGCAGATAACAAAAGATTGTACGCAAATGTATATAATATATGCTTTTATTTTTTATTTTTTTGAAAAAATGATTTTGAATTAGATACCCCTTTTATCAAATGTGGTAGAAAGTGTAATGGAAAAACAATTGCAAAAATATCTTTGTAACTTTTATTCTTTGGAGAGCACTATAACCTAGGTAATAATAAGCAAATATGCTCACATTTTTTGTTGGTGAATATGTGTTTACTATTTTATGTGGATAATGTAGTATGGTCTCAGACACCAAGACAAAGTTAGTTTTAAGCGGCATAATAATTTATATTATTATTATAATATAATATCAATAGTTTGGCTGTTGTGATAATGGGGGCTTTTGAATCATACATTCGAAATTTTGTTAGTTGTATTAATATTATTAAATTATATCCTAAAGTAATCTCAATGTGCAACCATGGGCATTGAGTTTAGTGGCTAGTGGGGGTGAGAATTTTTTCAAATGAAACTTTAGGTGCAAGTGGGTACGTGATATTTGAATAATCTAGAACTTTGATTTTTACAGCCATATGAACTAAATCAACCTTATATATATAGTATCTCTAGATTTCTCTTGTAACCAATTACTTGCCTTTTATTCTTATTCTACATGTTATATGGTAAAGAAACTCGCTTTTGAATTCAAAATCAAAACGTAATATTCAAATTAACAATATCATTAATATATAAAAAATAATAATATTACTATGAAGACAGCTAAAACAAGTAATTGTTATCGTTAAGTCTAGGACACATTTGATTTTAGTATTTAAATTATTAGCAATATAAAAAATTGTAAAGATAAATTTTAATAAAAATTAATTTTGTAAGAATTAAAATAAAAGAATAATAACAAAAAAAAAATTACAAAAATAAAAATTGAATAAAATACTTACAGAAATTAAAATCAAAATAACACGTATTTGCATGTATCAAAATTTATATTCTTTTTACACATAGTGCCCGAATCTAGTTATAGTACGAAATTCAGCATAAGTGTAGGTTATCATATCTTGAACTTGTAGTCAAGTTTCAATTGAAAAATCAACAATAAGTTTGACTATGCAAGTAAGCCAGGAGCTTCCTCCTACAACATTATTTTTAAATAGTTAAACTCTTCATCGAGTTAACTCTTAAATTTTTATGAATTTACACAAAATGGTAAAAATGAAATATTTTGCCCATAAACTTTTATGAGGTCAGCTAAATTATGATCAAATTCACAAACTTTTAATTTTATTAGTAAGTTATTATGAGTTTATAAGTCGAGTCTACTAAGACTCCACAAATTTCCATATACTCTTAAGTTTAATAATCTTGATTATTACAAATGTTATATAAAATCTATGTTACTAAAGGTTTTTGCAACACTTTTAGCATTATTACTAACATTTAACAAACATTACCTATTTATGGATTTTGTAACATTTACTATATTATTAATAACATTTAAAAAATAACATTTTACATTATTTGTAATACTTTTAAGTTATTACTGATTTATGTAAAGTTAAAGAGATAAACACATTGAACTCCAATATTTAACTAAAAATAATTCAATATCTAGAAAATATCTTTATTTCCAATATAAAAAAGCATTTTTATTAACCGTTTCGATTTTAATATTGTTTGATTTAAACAAATTGAATTTGATATCACAATTTCCATTACATCATTGTATTGAAATATTCTTTACGAAGAAATGAAAAAATTTAACAAACTCTCTAAGACAATTAATTAGAATTATAGTTTCTCCATTATAAAACAACTCATTGTTATAATTTAGGCACACAATATGTACACGTACTAGTACACAACATTAACATGCATAACACCTCTATTAAAAGTTAAAACAAAACATTTTTCGATGTAATATTTATTTAAAATTTTGTATCTAATAAACTTTGGTGTTTTTAGATCGTGGTAAACAAGTGAAGTTTCATTGACATAAACCAAAAGGAATATGTCCTATAGTCGTACAAAATTAAGTGTCTATCCAATCATGGGTGCACTTTGGCCTACATATATATGACCACAAAATATTGTTTGCTAAGAGTATATTTGTTTATAAACCTCAAGTCAATGTACTTTTGTTTGGATGTAAACGGTAAGTATATTAATACAATTGAAGTATATGATTTTAAACTTTGAGTTGAGAGAAAAATATTTTGTACTTGATTTGTTTACTAAAAATCTAACAATACCATGTGGTAGATTCGTAGTCTATATCTAGGATAAATCTTTAGTAATACTTATGGACGTATAGCTTTGATACAGTTTGGAATGGAATAGTGTGTACATCAAGCTCTCTACAATTTTACTTTTTCAGATCACTTCAGCTTTTTTCCTTCTAAATAGCTTAAATTCCTTTTCACGTTGGCTATAACTTAAGTTGCTCAAAAATTAAATTCGTACTTTATTCTATGCGCATAAATAACTAATCTCGTCAAGTCGACATATATAATTATATATAATAAATCTAACTTTTTATATGTAACTAAAATTTAATCTAATTTTTTAATTATTAAAAAGTTAGTATATTTAAAGATATACTAAACTACCTACCATATGTCATCCGAGTTAGATGTTAGTGAGGCATTATATAAAAATTGATGGAAGGCTATATTTAATTAATAAACGTTCAGTTTGGGCCAAATTCATGGTTTCTGGGCCATACTTGATTTAGACCAATGGTTACTGAACATTACCACCCATATTTTTTTTAAAAAAAGAATCCTATATATTGAAATAGGGTGCGTATGTAGTCATCAAAGCAACGTTTTTTATTTTATTTATTATTATAAATAAAAAAAAGAAACGTTTTTAATTTTAAAAAAATATTCATTTTTAATTTGGAATTTTTAATGCATGCAAAAAATCAAAAAATCAATTACTTTCTTCTTTTCACAAAAAGTGACACTTTTAGTTTCCAATGCAATTGTAATTTTCTTTTTTAATTGTATTATTTAATTAATATTATATATGTTATCAATTTATTATTCTCTACTTTATATTTATGATAATTGAATTTTTTCAATATTTAATAAGAATAACTTAATAAGATTATTATTCTTTTTTTTTTATCTATTGTCTTTATTTAATTTATATGAAATAATTAAAGAAAAGTTATTTTAGAATCGAGGAAGTAAGGATTATTTAGGAAATTACAATAATTTATGATTTTTTTTTTAACTTATCAATCCATAAGTAAGTTCCAAAATATTTTTGAGACTAGAAATTCGAAAAGTGTTGAGCCATGCAGGATGATAGTTACAACTGCTAACTAAGATAAGCCACGAAAATAAGAATTTTCCTTTTATTCTAAACTTTTGACTTCAAAGTTCATCTTCATATCTATTAAAAGACTTAAAACGTTTTTCCGCATATACAAATAGTTAAACCATCTTTTTACATGTGTGAGTGAGATTAAAGATGAATATTTAAACAGGGAAACAAAAAAGGTAGAATGCATTAACGAATCATAATTTTTCTCATTTATGCTCTTGTAATTAAAACAAATTTTGACAAATATGTGAAGAGTTTCATTAACAAATATATTGCAAGTAGGGAGAATCTGTGATATTTTCTAATCATAATATTGGTGTATAGAATATCTATCATTATTTAGTAGTATGTGATTTTATCTTTGACAATATAAGGACCCTTTCATTAAAGTTTTTTTTTTTCTCAAAATAAAATATTTTAAAAACATTTCATCTGTTTATTATAATTTTTTAAAAGAGAATTTTAAAAATTAAGCTTCAAATGAGAATTTTGTTTAAAAAACTTATCATATAAGAAACAATTTACAGTATTTTAACTTTTAACTACAATTTTTTTGGATAATAAAATTTTAAAAAATAGATAAAATCAAAAGCTATTTTGAGTAGCTTCTCATTAAAATTATTTTCAAATATTTTTTTTTTAATTTAATTTTTATTATATTAAAATTATTAAATGTTAAAATAATAGTTTTGATATATAACAAATTAGTTCAAAATAACTTTTACTATTTTTAGTAAACTTATAAATATCATTTATAGAAATAAAAAGTAAAAATAATTTTTTTTAATATGTAACTAACAAACATTAGATACATACAAGTTGAATTATCTCCCAACTAGATTTTATTCAAATATAAGAGCATGTGATGTGTTGGAACACTCATCATTTCCTTAAGGCATGTCCTCTGTTACCACTCGAACCAACCATACATATTGAATGAGTACATATGTACATTTTTTTTTATTAAAATGAATTTATCCATTTCTTTTTAATTTAAATACTCTATCATTTTCAAATCATGTGACCCGTTAAATTGTTTTATAAAGAAACACAATAATTGTCTTAATAAGTGAAATAATTTGACTACATAATTTTTTATTAATTATTTAGAGTTAAATATTAAAGAAATTTTTTAATATTTTAAGGAAAGATTAAATGACTCTATATATATTTCTTTTATTTTCTAAAATGGCAGTTAATCAGAAATCCAAATTGTAAAATTTTAATATAGTAATGTTTCTCTAAAATTTTAAAGTTTTGAGTAGACTTTACAATAAAATAGAGGAAAGTATCCCAATATTTAAATAAAATTAAATGTTTTATGGCCATCTAATATTTTGTACACACGCGATACCTAATCAGTCGCATTTAAATTTGTGACAAATTTAATTGAATAGATTATTAATTTAAAATAGATTTAAAATTATAATTAATTATATAATAAAATTACTCATCTAAAATGATAGTTTTTGAATGTAATTAACCAAACATCCTAAGTATAAAAAAATATGTGTTTGAATATCATTACCGAAATTAGATATATACAAGGACTTGTCAGCTTTCTTGTAGTTTATTTAATTGCATACAAAATCATTAATTATGAAGAATATTATTTTCTATATACTACCGTTAAATAGAGTGAAAATTGTCAATTTTCCACTATATTTTGTTACAATTAAATGTTTCAAGTTTTAATTATATTTTGTTAATAAGAAGTAATAATTTATTGTCATTCCATCATTAAATATTAATGAAAACATAAAAATATTATTTTTCTTTTATTTTTTCCATCTCTTATTTCTTTCAAATAACTCTCCCTTTTTAAAAAAAAATCTAGATATAGAAAGAAATATTAAAGGCAACATTAAAGTAAGTTATAT
>JBBPBS010000359.1:1477335-1516197 GCA_037974835.1 Cicer judaicum
AAAAAAAAAAAAAAAAAAAAAAAAAAAGTTGTAGGAGAGTAGACACATGCACAAGTAGTATATTCTCCCAAACAAATATTTAACGCGTATACAGCATCACAAAAAACAGTAAAGAAAAAAGATGAAATTAAAGTGCAACAAAAAACACAGTTAACTCTGTTTTATAATCCAAAACAAATTCCTAGCTGCTTAATTACCTTAATATAGTCATGTCCACTTGCCTTAACAACTTGTCACAACATATCCTATATTATATATATTCACTAAAGGCCAACCAAAAAACCAAACACACACAAACATATCTCCCTTCTCATTCCAAACAAAAATAAAACAAAAACATTACCAATTTTCCTTTTCCATATGCCCCTAATATCTCCTCCCTCTTCCATGGCTTCTTCAATCCCTCATCACTTCTATTCAAACTACACATTCACTACTAATTCTGATATTGTTGATTTTCCAACACAACTTTTATCTTCTTCACATGATAACAACAACAACAACTTTATGGATAATAATAATAATAATAATCATAATTTTAATTCTATGATGTGGGGTTGTCAAGATACTTTAATGCCTGTTTTTGATAATGGAGGATTTGATGATCAAATTGTGTCACTTGATTGTGATAATATGTTGTCTTCTTCTTCTGCTGCTGCTTCTGGTTGGATTAATATTAATCCAAACTTTGGTGATCAACATGATTTTGCTGTTCCAGCTTTGTTGTCAGATTGTAAAATAGGATTCTATGGTGGTGGTAATGCCATTAATGGAGCCTTTCAGAATTTCAATAGCAGATATAATCAGCCACATATTGCTCATCATGAATTTGGTGATGAATGTTGTGGTTTTGTGGAAGATGTTAAACCACCTTCATCTTATCCTAATGCTGCAAGAGAAAATTGGGTATGATCATTTACATGGTTATAATAGAACTACTTATAATTTTTCATTTTCGTGATTTTAAATTGCAGTTGCAGTTATTTTACAAAAATTTAAATTGGAGTCAAATACAACCGATGCAGCTGCAATTATGGTTGCAATGTTATTTTTGAGCTCTAAAAGTTGATTGTAATTTAAAACTATTTCAATTGTGTTTCATTCAATGTATAGTGTATGCTTAAATTGTTATGCACATCTTTAGTTAATTTTTAAGTTTTCTAATGCTTAATAAGCATGGTTATAAATTGCGTATGTGACCGCTCGAAAACCTTATAATATTGTAGAAAATTTCTCGCAAATATTGTCGTTGCAGTTGCAGTTGCAATTAAGGTTGTGATGTTGTTACAAAGACCTATAAAAACTTTGTTTTGTGGAGTCAATTGTTGTTGTAGACCGCAACTAATAACTATGTTAATAGGTGTTTAGAAAACCATATTTTGTTTCAACCTTAAATTGTTAATTTTGATGCTAAATTTGGTAGGCCATGGACATAATATAATAGACATGTATATATATTTAGTTTTATTAAATGTTAATTTGAATTATGGCAGGGAATTCAGGGCAATCAAATAGCAACAGTTGAAGAACCAAACATAAAGGTTGGAAGGTACTCAGAAGAAGAAAGGAAAGAAAGAATTCTTCGATATCTGAAGAAAAGAAATCAAAGAAATTTCAACAAAACCATCAAGGTCTTAAATCTTAATTAATTTTAAATTTTAAATTTTTTAATTAATAAATAAGATTTTGGAATTCACAATATTCTTCACTAAATTGTATACAGTATGCATGTCGGAAAACTTTAGCTGATAGAAGAGTGAGAGTTAGAGGAAGGTTTGCAAGAAACAATGAGATTTGTGAAGAAGATCACATGGCCACAAAAAAGCTAGAGAATCATCATGATCACAGTGAAGACTTTTATGGTTCTGATTCATTCCAATTCCAGGTAACATTCATTCATTTTTACAATTAATTATATGGATATATATATGATCAAAATTAAGTGTCATTCTAGTTAAAATAAATAAAAACACTCCTTAAACATATTTTAAATACTTACTATTTTAAATATTTTATTCACTAGACCATTAAGAAAATTTAAATTTAGTGACATGAATTACAAATAAAAAATATAAAATCCATCTCTAAAAAATTAATGATGTATTTAATTTGGTGAGAGGTTTCTTTTAAAAAAACTATGGATAAATTAGTTACAATCAATTAAAATCAATCACACATACTCACTCTACTAACTATGTCAAATTTAAAATAAAATAAAAATTAATGAAATACATGTATAACTAATTTTAATTAGTTGCATGTAACATATTCATAATTTTTTAAGACAACCTATATTTACTATTTAATTATTTTCACTAATTAATATTTTTTTGGCATTTTTATGTTCGCTTACAAATATAATATTGTGATATATTATAATTACTTTGAAATTAATGGATAATAATTTATATATGCAGTTAAAGAATGAGGAGGAGGACTGGCTTCACGAGGCCATGGCAAGTTTGGTGTATTTATCTCATTCATCACCAGAAGATATGTAACTTAATTAGCATAAACAATTCTACATATGATTAATTACTCTATATAGCTCTTGTGAGCAATATTGGAAACTTGGTTTCTCACAAGATTTAAATTAAGCTAGCTAGTGTGCAAGGTGAATAGGAAGAGAGTTAACTAGCTAGCTAGTTATTTTAAATTAAGTGTAAGGTAATTAAATTTTCTTTGATATAATTAATTAAGCACGTAGATGTAAACTCTAATTGCATGGCAATGTAACCATTGGTTGTAGATTGTTTGATGTTATTTATAGGCATCTTTGTTTAGGTGTTAATTCAATATGTGGGCCTAGTAATTTGACTGGATACTTGGTTCATTGAGAGATTTAATATTCCAATAAGGGACTTTATGTTAGACTAGACATTAATATTCCAATAACTTTAGCTTTATAATGTCACAATCTTTGTCAAAAAAATATGTCATAATCTCTCAAACTGTTTGAGGTCAATTATCATTATATTGTGATGATTACTGAAAGGCACTAATAAGAAGTTCAACTTCTCACATTTTAGCATGGACACCGATTTGCTGAAGTTATAATACCATACAGTTTCATGCATTAATCAATCTCGGACATTTATTTAAAATCTACGGTTCATATTAAATATTTTTAAAATTAATTTTAAACAATCTCGACCACTAATTTATATCCAACGGTTGAGAATAAGTATTGTATGCGTCACATAGTTACGGTTACCGCAGATAGTATGTTATAGGGGGTGGATGTGGGGGTCTACTAGATTTTACAAATTAACTTTCAGTAAAGTAATTCAACTTTTGATGGCCACTCAAATCAGTAACTGTTTCAGCAAATCTTTGGTTATTAATCTTCTCCATAAGAAACTCACATTTTTATTTATAGTCCAAAGCAATTAATTAGTAAAACATTTTGAAGAAAATAATACCAAGTAAATAGTACTCATATACGTTAATTTATTTCATTAAAAATATAATCTTACTTTTCCCCCTAAATGTAAAACTCTTTTGTATTTCTTTTACCCTTTTTATAAGACATTATTTAAATCTTCAATTGTGTTAATTATTTATTTATTAATATATCTCTAATTAATTAATATTTTTTTACTATCAACAATAAATATTATAATAAATATTAATTAATTCTCTTTTAAAGGTAAAGTTGTAGAAACAACATAAAAAAAAAATTAATATTATTATTAATTATCGTGATTTTATCAATTATATCCTACATTTAAGGACTAAAGTAATAATAATTAAGGCCGGTCCAACGTACTACCTAAAAACAATTAAATAAATATTCAATTGTCTCTAATTATATAAGTCTTCATTGTCCTTTTCACATATACTAAAAAGAAGTATATGTAGTAAATTTAATGTTATAATTTTATATAGATGTATTTAAAAGAGAGCATTTATATAAGTATATTTAATTTGACTTTTAATTTTTTAAAATAAATAATTAGTTGAATCGATATTTAGTTTAATGTTTGACAAGTTTCAAATATATACTTATATTCAGAAATCACTTTTATGTATTGAAAAAAATATTTATATTTAAAAAAAATGTATCTAATAATTTAAAAAATATACTTATATCAATTTTTTTCTTTCACAAAGTGTATTTATAATTAGAGATAGAAATAGTATGTTTAGACCCTTAATTCATTGAATATAGTCTATTAACACATTGAGGCTAGCTAAAATTTTCACTGCGAGATTCATAAATCCTAATCCTTCTTAATCATGAGCTACTCTCGATTAGGCTTTAAAGCAAATATCTTGGTGAGTGTATGTCCATGAAGGCCAAGGGCTCATGATTAAGGTCTAAAATATTAGGATTGGTCCAACTTGTGTAAAAATATTAAATGTGAGGTCTTGTTGATCACAATTCTTAACAACGAGCTCTTTATTGGATAAGGAAAACCAAAACACTAATAATAATGTTACCCTTAAGAGGTAAGATTAGTTAGGCTTTGTTTTTTGCCTTATCAAGAGTGGAAGTGTGTGGCTTTCTTTTTTAAAGATGAGGAGTACTGTATATATTTCCTACTTTTATCAATACTTTTATATTTTCTTTTTTGACATATTTATCGATACTTTTGTCGATACATGATAATTTAGTTTTTTGTTTTATGAGTAGATATAGAGCTTCGTAATTTGAAGTTTACAACACTAACACATTTGATATTTGGTTACAAATTTTTCAGAAGTCGATACATATATTAGATAATTGGTTACAATTTAGTTTTAATTATCCTATTTTTTGTTTAAAATAAATTCTTTACTTTAGAAAAAGAAAACTAAATTAAAAGAAATAAAAGTAATGAAATTTTTAATTTTTTTCTTTCAAAAAATTTAAAACACAAAGAAGCAATTTTAAAAATTGTTTTTTTTTTACTTTTTAAAACAAACAAAAAAACTGATTTTTATTTTTTACGGTAACAAATATTTATTTATTTTTTAAAAAACTATTAAAGTGGTATTATTTAATTTAAAAGTAAATTTGAATTCCAGGTCACAATGATTTTTTATATTATCATGTATACATCACTAAATTAAAATTCAAATTGAAAAAGGGAATCAACTGTCAACAATTTTAAAAATAGGAGATCAAAATTGTAAGAAAAAAATTTAGAGATACAAAATTATGAATTTTTGTAAAAGAGAGGGTCTAAAACTGCATTTAAGTATAATAATTTAAATATGTTGAATAATAGCTATTATTCAATAGTATGTTTGGACAATGACATGTACTTAATTTATGAAAAAAAATATTTTTAGTATTTATTATACTAAAAATTAAATGATATGACAAAGTGAAAAATCTACGTTATAAATTTGTGCCTTCAATATGTTTTGATTTTTATTTTTAAATGTATCATTGTTGTTATAATAGTTTTTAAATATATTAAATTACAAAATAAACTTAATTAAATGTCTTTTTTATTGGTTATTTTGATATTTAAATATGTCTTTAATTAATTAATTAATTAATTTAATTATCAAAAATATTTTTTCTAGTCATTTCAGCATAAAGTTATTAATGAAAAAACATATGAATATGAAGATGTATGTATAATTTTGATAAATTCAAAAACTAATTATTTACTACAAAAAAGTACTATGCACATTCATGTGACTACAATTTGAAAGAAATATATAGGAACCATTACTTAAAATTTCTAGTTCCATCCGCTATTATGTGCATACAAAATTTACAACAATGTTCTTTTATTTGTTGTGGCACCATTAAATCCCTGTGACAACATGGGAAAAAATAAATAAATAAACTTTCGTACTTTTTCTTTTATTTTTTGAATATTTTAATTAACTGTATAATTCATTCAATAATAAATTTACTCTTATGACAATATATTACATAATTTTTGAAACACTTTTTTAGATTAATTTATTTTTCTTAATTTAAAATATTAATTTGTAGATTTTATGTATATCAACTTAAAATTATGTAATATGACCAAACTACCCATGTGACAAAATTTTGAATAATTTACTAAAATATTTTTTAAATTATATTTACTATTTTATTAAACACAATTTTTCGTTTTTTTTTTTTGCTTGTTTTGAATTGATAATGTTGATTTTTCGTTTTCTACATTTTAAATTATTTTATAAAGGTGAAGAATGATTTTTAAAACAACCATCGTGAGCCAACAAAGGTTTGTCGAGAATGGAAAGATTTAGCTTATGTCTCACAAGAACGTAGGTTTACTAATTTAAATTGTAATTGTTATTATTTTATAATAAGTACCCATAAATTATAAGGGATAGTTTTTACCTTTTGAAAAAACGATACCCTTTTGCAATACCAATACGTCCCCTTTTTAAAGGAACCTAAGCTAAAAATGTTCTTAGCTATTTTTATGATTAAAGCCTTAAAGTAAAAATGAGTACCATACCTCAACGTTTGCACTTGTATATCAATTGATTCCTCCCTAGCTCCTTGCAAATGCTACCAAAAAGGCACAACTACTTTTCAATTTAAATATAATGCATCAAGGATTTGTGGCTTCTAGCTAACTCATTGGCGTTTTCCCCATCTCAAGGAAGAGATAAATATTGTGAATTTCTTATCAACTCTTCTACTGAACTACTGAACTGCTATTTTACTCCAACAATTATTAGGCATTAGAAATTAATTACATGTTATAGTATTTTAATTATCGGTAGCTTTTAAGCTTTTATTTTGTAGTTGATGTTGTTCAAATTATTTTCAATAAATTATGCTCCCCTTTTTCTTGTATAGAGTATATTCTTAAGTTTTATATTAAATTTGACTAATTATTATAAAATTGACTTTTAAAATGAATAATACATTTTTAAATAAATTATTATAGATCGGTCTGATCGAATAGATTTTAATATTATTTTATATTTTATATTGAATTTAACTTATTTTTATAAAATTACTTTATAAAGTAAAATGTGTCTGTTTTTATAAACTATATATTATAAAAGTCTCTCTCTTATAGATGTAGAATTTAAAAATTTTCCAATATAAATATATAATAATAATAATAATAATAATAATAAAATAATAATTTTCCATATATATATATCTAGCTCTTGTGTTAACATTTATGTATGCAAAAGAAAAAATGGGCTATCCTAATGATTGTCGAATTAAATTCCAATTCCCTGAAAGGCTCGGTGCCATGCTGATAACATATATCCATATCTGACCAAGCAAGCATCTTAAGCTCTTCGTGGTTCTTATTTTTGTTACAATTTAAGAATATCATCGAGACTAACTCAACTCTTTCAAAAGCTATTTATAATTAAGATAAAGACTATTTATAAGATGATGATTATCTATTTATAAATAACTTTTTAAGTTTTGTTCATTCAATATGTGAGTTTTAATATATTCTACCACACATGTTTAAGATTGTATATCTAGAGTATGACATAAATAATTTTATAGAAATAGTCTGATATTAAATAACCAAACGAATATGTGATTTTATAAAAATTATTTGATATCGAGTAACTTAACAAAAAATTTATATACAATTAAGCTGTAACATCATATTACATAATCGATTTCTCAAGTGAAAACTACTCACTATTTAAAGTCTTATTTTGTCCCATATAAAGCTATTAAGTTTAAATGAGTTTTTAATATTCCTTTATATTTTGATTCTTTTGTTTATTGTATTCCTTTACATTTTTCATTGAATTTCTTAAAATAAGTCATAGAGGAAGTAATTAATAAGTATATTATTGTATAACATGATTAGAAAGAAAAAGAATTAAGGTTGTCACTTTCATGATTAGGACTGTTACCATTAGTAGCTCTATTCCAATTACAAAATCACAATGCATGTTAATTATGTGATTAGGTCGGTCACATAGATATAGCTCCTAAAGTTTTCCAAAATTTATTGGAGACTGGCCCCTACTTTGTTGAAATGTCAATTTCTTTTTACACCCCCCTCAAGATGAGGCTCCATTCTTGGCAATATGTTGCTTTTGTGTGAACTATCAACTTCATATCCCTGTAAGTGGTATCATTTTCATAGTTATCTTCCTATCTCATTGCCATCATGTTCAATCAAGACTTTCTTAAACATTAAAATAATAGTCACACCTTACCATAGAGACCTTAGCTTAAGTGTATATATTCATTTATTGTTCTCTCCATTTCAAAATAATTTTCGTAATTTTAATAATTAAATTTCGTTCTAAAATTTGTTTTTTAATGTAACATTAGTTAAATGTTTTTCCATTTTATTCTAAATTAATATTGCGTGTATCATATTTTCAAGTCATTATATCACACTAATGAAAACAATTTTGCAAAAGTATAACATTTATTTATTCATTTATAATTTTATTGATCTATATAAAAAAAAAACTTAAACAATCCATATTTTAAATATGAAGAGAAATTAGAGCCTCTCGATCTATTTTTGTCTCAATCTCTCTCAAGAATAAATTATAACCATTATATTAATCTAATGGTGGAAGTATATAAATCACAAAGAGTTATTCTTTAGCTTCACTGATTTTGATAACTTGGTGGTGTACTCTTTACAGCACCAAAAAGCTTCATAGTCAAAATATATTAACTAAGCTATAGGAACACACTTTATGTGATTGAAAATGTTATTTGACAAAGCCTTTATCAGATTCTATCTACAAGTATCCTTGTTTCTTCTAGATCTTCATGGTCCACTATTTATCTTCTAGCTCATTTTCTACTTTGTTTTGCTTGCCCCACTATTTGGCCTACAATATATTTTATATATGTAATTTAATTTTTCCTAAAATTGTCTTAAATTGGTTTAGTTGTTCAATAAGACTTACTCTTAAAAAATTAAATACATATAAAATTCATCTCTAATTTAATACTCAATGCAATAGAATTATGAATAAGTTTCATATTTTTTATGAATCTTTTAATTTTTGTCAACATCCAACATTTTCTAGTATGTGTGTGGGTTTGTGCATGGTCATGGATATAATCATATTTTGTGAAAAAAACAAAAAAGGGATATCATATAATACATACCTTCTTGTTTGTTGAAATGAAGGGAATCAAATCCACGCACCCAATATAATTAATCTGTATGTGAAAATGACATGTGAAACTAGTTTTTGTTTTAGGAAAATGTGAACTCAATTTTTGACAATACAAAATGGCACAACACAAGTCAAGCTTGGGAAGTAAGGAAATGCATATAAATGGTTCAATATTTGGTGCTTAAAGTCAAATGAATGCTAATAATAATAATTTTTTCATACAATAACTATGGCATTTATAAATAATTATTTTTTATTTATAATATTTTTTAATCTTTATGAAATAGTAAAAAATGATAATTATTATGAGATGGATAGAGTATTCAAAACTTAAATATTATCAAAGGAATTTAAATGTAAATGTAGTTTGATGATGACTCAGAAAAAGAAAATCTTCTTAGAGTCTGAATATTCAGACTGTAATTTAAAAATTAAAAATACAAATTTGAAAAAAAATAAAAAAATATTAAAATTAATAAACAAAGTGAATGGGGGTTCACAAGTAAGCATTCTTACAATCGTAAGAAAGCACTTATACGCCGCAGTGGCCAAAACTTTCTCATTCCTCTCTAAGTTGACCCCTTGCCACATGATTTTTTATAATGGATTTTCCATCATAGTGGTACTTAAAATATTTGGCTTGTGTTTTAGTGTATATTCATATTATCATTTGTGGTTGGAGTTTTGTCATAAAAAAAGAAATTAGAATATATATATATATATTTCAAATAATTTCAAAAGATAAATATAAGACTGATTTGATTGACCGAATTAAATAAGTTACAAAGTAAAGTGGTAAAGAAATTAAAAATTCAATTGTCACTTAATATAATTAGGTGAATCATGTAATTTTAAATAGAAAAATACAAGAAAAAAGTTAACTATTTCAAACAATATTGTAATAATTAGATGCTTACACTCAAATGAATTAGATTTTGATGAAATTGTTTGTTTATGCCTTCTTCTATCAATTGTTTAGGTTGATCTTACAAATTACACTTTAAATTTGAATTAGGGAGTATAAAGAAACATGAGGCCCTAAGGGATACACCTAATGTAAGGTTTGTCAATTATGTTGATTGTCTCTTCAAGCCAATCGAGGGGCAGATCAATATGATTTTTCCTTGTTAAAGAAAAATATAGAAGTGGAATCAAATGTAGAACTGTTGATGAATTTGAAAACATTTTTCAATTGTCTCCCATCTTTGTATGAGTTGAGACTTGAGATTAGACCCAAACACATTGAAATCAAAATTATTAAGATTGTTTAGTTGGTGACAGACAATGCATGTCTTATCATGCTTCCGAATCTCTGTTGTGGCCCACAGAAACTACAACGAGAAAACGCTGCCACACACAAAGGCCCGGCCCATTGAATTTAAAGAAAAATAAATTATATGTTTCTAATTGGTTGAATAGTTGGATCTTATATTTTCAAAATCACTCATAGCCAAAATGTGGACAACATTCTTGCAAGCAACTTGGAAAGTTCGATCAATGACACTATTTATCTTTGTCTCACCATACATTTTATAATAAATTATTTTTTAGATTGAATAAAACCTTTTTAAGGGTTAATTTAATACAAAGAGTGTTTTAAAATATATTTTAGTAATTATAGATTTATAGTAAAGATATTTTTAATCTTGTTGATAACTTGAATAATTTTTTAAATATGTTTTGAATTGCAATACAAGAACTATTATTCCAAAACCTCAATATAACACGTTTTGTAGTGCGAAGAGTCATTTTTCTAGAACCTAAGTTATCTTTTTAATTAGTTATGCTATGCCACATGTACGTTTTGTCGTGCGAGATAGTAAAATTTTGTAAATGTGGAGTATCGCACCGGAATAAGTATTGTATTTCAATACAATATTTAAGGTTTTTTTTATCTTATTTTATTCTAATTTTTTTCACTAAGCCTTACACAGATTTTGGAGAATCCAACCTCCACTTCGTCTATTTTTATCTAAGACGCACAACAAAATGATATCTTGTTTGATTTATAAATTGACGCTTGTTAAAGATTTATCTGATATTTAATCATCTAACTAATAGGTTATTGTTTGAAGAAAAGGTTTTGAGCAAGGAATAGACTAAACCTATTTTGTCAATTTAAACTTATCAACATTAAACTCAATTGCATAGGTAGAAAATTCAAGAACTTGATTATGAAAGGGAGGGATTTAAGTCATAATTATTTGTAATCATTATCGTCACTTTACAATTTTATATTGGTTACTAAATATATCACACAGTTTTTATTAATAAGTTTTAAGCCTATAAGAGTCGGTTGTACAAATTGTTAGATGTTTGAATGCTTCAATATTAATATAAAATCATCATGTCTAATCATATACTTCTAAATTATTTAGACAACACAATTGTGTTTGGAACAAAAGAAGGCCAAAATCATGTAGATTGTCTCCTAAAAAATTTAAAATCATTAGTTTAAGATGGAGGTTAAATAAACTTAAATATTTAAATATATTCATCTTTTGATTCTTTATTTGATAAATTTGATGTTGTTAGAGAGGAAATATGAGTTTATTTGAATATTTGAGTTATACATTTGGTGAAATTTGCATCATATTGATGATGATTATTAATTTTATGGGTTTTGTTTAAAAATTTTGATAAATTTTTTGAATTTTTGTAAAAAAAAAAAAGGATAACATTATTGACATTTTAAAACATAAAATATCGAATTGTCACTTAAAATTAAAATAAATGACCAAATAAAAAAGAAAAAAAATATTAACTAAAATCAAGTTAACGGACCACAAGTACTATTTAGCCTTATTAAAAATGTTTACATGATTCTTTTAATATTATTATTTTTTAGTTTAATTCTCATACATTGTCAATGTAAAAAAAGTTGTATACACTCAATATATTATAATCAATCATATTTATGACAAAAGTCACTTATTATGATTGATTCTCTCGATCAATTATAAGAAGAAAAACGAAAAAATATTAATACTAATGAACTTATTTATTATTAACACTTATTAAATCTTTTTACAAAAATACACTTTTATAAAATAATGTAAGACATTAAATACACTCACCAATATTTAAAAGATACATTAAATGAAAATAAAATTTTTATTAAAACAATAAATGCATCTTAAAAGTCACAACTTTTTCTTATAAGTGAAACATCAACAACGACAACAAAATTATAAAAAATTTCTTATAATGGAGGTCAGAGGTAATATTTCAGTTAAGAATGGAACTAAAATTCTTTGGAACAATTTGTTTTTTTAATGAGGTTCATTATCTATTTAAACTCAACTAATTAATTTTTTGTCTTCTTTTTTTAACATTTGTTCATTTTCCTTTTAAAATGTTTTTGCATTATATTAGTATTCAACTAGAATTGGAGCGAGGTAGTGTGGTGAATCTAGTCTTTGCACAACACAAACATTTTTTATGGTGGGGTTGTTGACTTTTAGATTTACTCTATGAGTCGTTTGTGCGAGCGTTTTTATAAATCGGTAATTTTTAGTGTAAAGATTCTGACAAATATTATTTATCTTTATCACATTCGAAAGTTCTTCACCTTCAAAATCGTTGTAATTTACGGTGCAATGATATTGCTCTAATACCATATTAAAAATCACATTATCATAAAAATGAAGATACATCTTATATTGAAAATAAACTCAAAATCTTGATACAAGGAAAAATTCTATATTGAATGATTATACAAAAGTTACAAAAATATAAAATAGAAGAGTTCTATTAATTGAACATGTTTTAAACTTAACAACTAGCTATTGAGGAAGAAACAATTAAATCAATTGATGAGGTGGAAGATTCGTTGAACCTTTGAAAAGATATTTCGGTGAAAGATAATTGTGAAAAGAAGATCCACAATGCTGCCAATGATCATTTGAGGGAATTAGGGTTCAAGCTTGTGAACAATAATGCTGGAAGTTTGGGTTGGGTTGGGTTGTGCCTCTTAAGCCCATTAACCAGAACCCTCTTTAGAAACTTTTATTAAAGGCCCAAAATAATATCTTTAGTTGTTTGCATCTTCTTTTTGTTATTCCTTTTCATGTGAATAATTTTTATCGGCTTCTCGCAAAGCTTTCTTATTATAGTCCAAATTTAATATTGATGCTAAAATTGAAAAACATACATGTGCAGTCAAATTCACGAAAAAAATATTTATAAATGTGATATAACTTAAAAACACAAACTATTAATTGAATATGTAAATGGATTGAAGTCAATATGCGACAAAACTCCAACAAATTAGACTAGAAAAGAAACAACATCGTAGTAAGACGAAAACAACATAACGTCGAATTTAGATAACAAAATCACATTCAAAATCTAAAACTAAAATAAAATTTATGTCAAAATTAAACCATTTATTTAAATAAATATATTAATTTAAAATGGTAATTCACTCCGATGAATGAAAATAAAAAAGAGGCAGGCCGTTTGATTTTCATTAAGAAAGCATTGTCGAACTATTGAGCCCGATTTCTCATTTAAAAAACATTAATCTAAAATATAAAAGAGCTAATATGTAAAAGAAATATAGTAAAAAAATTTAAAAGATTGAGGTTTAAGAAGAAAATATTAACATAACAATGATTTATGTATAGAAAAAGTAAATTACAAGTCTAGTGATTTACAAATGAAAGGTAGCTAAGTAATAATTAAGTAGCATGATAGGATGTAAAAAGTAGAAAATTAAAATGACCACAAGGATTGGGGGGTATTTTGAGATGGTTGGTGTTGTTGATCTGATGAAGTAGATGAGAATTGGTGCATTTTGATATGAATAACCTCTGCTTGTGCTTCTGCTAATTGAGTTTGAAGCACATCTACTTGTTGCTGCAGTGATGATATTGCTCCCACACATCCATAAACAGGGTCCCTTACTCTTGCATTTGCTTCATATACCATTGAACTCACTGCATCACTTCTTTTATCTTCTGGTAATTCCTGCCAATTTCACCCTTATTATTTTCTTCTGCTTTTCTTCTTTTTCTATTATATATTATTAATACTCATTATTCAATTCCCTTTTTAAAATAGTATTAAAAAAAAGTAAAAGACGCCAATATCTACGTCATCAATGTATCATGCTTACAAGATAATGTTTTCTATTATATATCACTAATAATTTATTTACAAGATAAAATATCATTATCTGGGAATCAACATCACTTTTGGATATTACTAAGGTGTCTCTATCAATGTAACCCTTATTTTAAAGACAAAAGGAAAAGGTGAGCATATACATAATACTAAAACTTTATATTTTTATCCCTTAAACATGATTGTGCTAAGAGTCCAAGATATAAAGCCATGCATGCGGTGGTCATAAAGATATGTTGAACAAATTGGTTACATAAAACCCACCACTTTTTATTTTTATTCTATCCTCTTCACACTTAGTGTGGATTTAAGTTGTAAAAGGTAATTTAATTACTTGAGCATGATCCTTGCTCCTTTTTATGTTATAAGGAATCATAAATAAATTCATATTAAAAGTTAGAACTGTAGGGCCTACCATCAACTGTAACTAACCACCTATAACCGAAGTTAATCTAGGAGAAACAAAAGAAAGATATCCTTGTTCCTTTTTACTCTCTTTCAACAATTACTTTCATTTTAAAAATACAATTAATAATATCTTATACTTTTTTTTAATGGATATTAAAAACAAACCCAAGAGAACAAGGAGTATAGAGCTAACTTAATAGATGGAAGTTGTTATATGAAATATTTGTCTTTATTTAACTCAAACTTGATATAATTGATTTCATCACATCATGTTTATAAAATTCTACATATATCCTCGTTTCGCCTCTCAAAAAAATTGTATTTTATATAGTTGGATCTTTGTTGTCTTTATTTTTTTCTTAGAGGCAGGCAGTTTACTATTTTTCAAACTAATTTTGAATTGTTCATAAACTAGTCAAGTAAATTTATGGCATTTAATGTTTACCAGTTAAATCTAATTATTGAGTTTTGCAAATTATATTAAACTAATTCTTATGTGATATATTTAAATTTTTTTCTTCTAAGAAATTACTTAGTATGTTTTTCAATTATCAGTTAAAAAATAAAAGGCAAGAAAGTATATTCACTACAAACTCATGGGTTTCTATATAAATTTAATCAATATGATTTTTTTCCATCTCTAATTTTTGTTTTCCTAGTAATGATACCAATTATGTTGATAGTGAATAAAGTGCCCATGGAAAGACTATTGGACATCATACATGGATACAAGATATTTTTAGATGAAAAATGTTTACCGGGAATCCATGTTTTCATCCACATGTCACACATGATTAATCACATATAAAAATATGATTAATTCAATTACTTATGTAATTAATTAAAATTATGTTAAAAATTATAATTAATCATATAATTTGATTAATCAGATTTTTTATTGTAATTTATGTTAATTATCTATTCAACTTAATTAACAATATTTTTATATGTGATTAATCATAGTGTCACGCAATTGCAATAAAATGGACCTCCCTTTATAATTCCAATTTTTAGAATTGAAGTTTGACTCGTGTAAATAAAGCAACTTATAAGTTTAGGAATAGTCAATTTAAAAAAATATATTAAAATTTCCATAATTATAGACAGCGTCTCTTAAATTAATCATATTTATTCTTAATAAAGAGATTAAATATTATTATTTTTAAAAATATTATCAATCGTTATTTAAATTTTCTATGATTTTTAAATAGTAATCTTAAGGGAACCACTATGGTCCACCAAATAACTCTCCTATGGTTAATACTCAAACTTTAAAAAACTTACTTAGGTCATATTTCTAGCAAACATGACACTTATATGCTTTTCCACTAACTATAGTTATCAAGTAGACTGGTTATCTATATATACATATGTAGATATAAGTGTACATAAAATTCAGTATGCTAATTAATTAATAAAAAATGTTGACTTGGTCATAAAAGATATTTTGTTATTATATAATGAAAACGATTGAAATATCATGCGAAGACATGATAGAGATAGGAAAAGTTGAGGTGCATGAATTGAATTTGTACCTGTAACATTTTGTTCACATTGCTAGCCCCAAAAACCTTGTGAACACTCCCAAACTTCTGGGGTTCATCAGCTGGAAAATATGGAGCAAACACACAATCAATAGCACATCTCCTTCTTAGAAGCTTGCATGCAGCACATGGTGTCATTGTACCTTGTTTTCTACCACCATCCTTCATTTTCTTCTAAGTATACTATCTAGCTAGGAGAATAATTTTGTTGAATTTTTAAATTTTTTTATTACATGGAAACAAAAATGAAGGAAAATATATATATTTATAGCAAAGGATATTTTCCAATGTGGAATAGAGCTTAAATGAAAACCAAGAAAGAAAGAGAAAAAAAGGAAATATGTTGAAGTTGAGAGAGGGGAAAGGTGGACTTATATGGAAGGGAATTGAGACGATGATATATATAGAGGGGTAAATTATTTGGTAGAGACGTTATGTGCCACCAAATCTATTATGGGTCCCACAAAAGAAGAGACTTCAGATTGTGTTGGACAAAACATCTATGTTGATAAGATCTTTTACCCCACCTTACATATTATGTTTTGTCTCCCTATTTTATTTTATTTTGTTCAATGTTTTTCAATGTGTTATCCAAATTAATCTTTTGATGACATTTATGGTTTAAAATTTTCTTCACACAATTTAGTTGGTTTGGACTTAGGTTCACAACGAACATCAATTTTGTTTCTGTTTGCGGACAATAATTGATGGCTAACTAGAAATTGTAGTGTTAACTTTACAAAAAAAAGACAAAAAAACAAAAGAAATTGTAGTGTTAATGTTGTAGTTTTGTTTTCTTCGAAATCATGTATTATATTGGTAAGTGTTTCTCGTTGGGCTTGCGTTGTGCTTTTCCTTTAGATCCAAAAGAGGCACATGAATTTTCACTTTCTTTCATTTCTTATGGATATGTACAAGGTGAATCCGGAACATTTCAACTTTTTATATAATTGAAATACATTATTGTTTCCACTTAAAAATATTTTAAATTATTAGCATAAAATTGTAACCTATTGAATTTAGGGTGAGTCGAGGTATATGATAGTCGAAGACATATAGTGAGACGATATAAAATATAGTCGATGATTATACAATCAAATCTTTCTTAACTACACTAAAGTTTACATTACAAGAAAAATCTTAATTTGTGGCCAACTTTATAAATATTTTGTGGCCGAATAAAACCATCACAAATTAGTGACCGAAAAAGTCCTCACAAATGTCAAAATTGAAATTGGTCTTTATTTGTGGCTGAAAAAACCCTCACAAATTTTTAAATATTTAACTGGATTTTGTGGCTGCCTAAGCCCTCACAAAATCACAACATTGTGATTTTGTGAGGGCTTAGGCAGCAACAAAATCCAGTTAAATATTTAAGGAGTTTGTGAGGGCTTTTACAGCCACAAAAAATGCATTTTGTGAGGGCCAAATCCGTCACAAAGGAGTGACGTGACTAGTGGAATTTGTGGCTGCAAATGCCGCCACAAAGGAATGACCACGTGAAATTTATGGCTGCAAAGGCCGCCACAAAGGAATGTCCAATCCAGTTGGAATTTGTGGCTGCAAAGGCCGCCACAAATGCCCAAGGCAACACTATATATATTTCTCCCCCTCCTACTTCATTTTTTCACATCCAACTTCTCTCTAAAACCTCATAATACTATTCTCTCCTCCTTCTCTCTACACAAAATTACTCTTCATTTAAATTTGGTAAGTATAAATATTTTATTATTAATATTTTATTATTTAAATTAATCTTTAATTTAATTATTAATCTTTATTTTTAATTTAAATATTTTATTTTAAATATTTAATTATATTAAGATTAGTTTATTATATATTAAATTTAATTTATAATTACGTTATATTTTAAATTTAATTTAAATTTAATTATAATTTAAATTTTAATATTATAATTATATTAATTTATTATATATAATATTATAATAAACTATTAATTTTGAATTTAAAAATTAATTTATTAAATACGAATTATTTTGTGGCGGCCTAAGCCTTCACAAAATATATTTTATTAATTACGTTGGCATTTGTGGCGGCCAAAAGCCCTCATAAAGGTCCAGTCAGCAAATTCAGCATGTCCTTTGTGGCGGCCAAAAGCCCTCACAAAGGTCCAATCAAGCAAATTCAGTCTGTCCTTTGTGGCGGCCTATGCCCTCACAAAGGCAAACTTTTGTAGCTGCAAAATCCCTCACAAATGCTTGTCTTTTGTGGCTGCAAAAGCCCTCACAAATGCCAACCTGTTTCAGGCACTTTGTGGCTGCAAAAGCCCTCACAAAATTTTGTGACCAGCTTCTTTGTGGCTGCCAAAAGCCCTCACAAAATCCACCTTTGTGGCTGTTTTTTTCCCTTTGTGGCTGCCAACATGTTTTCATGTAGTGTTATTTGTCCGTTAATTACGTTAAAGGAAATTCAAAAGCAATGCTAGTTGATGATTTTGTCCCACCACTTGTTTCGCCATATATAAGTAAATTGAGAAAAGGAAGGGATAAACTTCAATAACTATTTCCCATGGAGCCCTACAAAAAAAGAAATATGCAAGGGCACCACATTATCAATCACAAAACATGGAAATGTTAGACAAGTAGTGGCAAGGCAAGATCTCAAACACAACCACTTGGGTTTAGTCGTGTAACAACAACTAGAGCACAATTTTCAGATGGTCATGATCATGACTAATAAAAGTTAGGCTTTCATCATTAGTCTATAAATACTCGTTGTAAATATCATTTTAGGCACATCTTAATTCATCGTAATCAAAAGGTTACCTATAATTTATATGTATTTTCTCTTTACTTATGCTTTACTTAGACTTTTAATTCTCAAAGCACTGTATCACCTAACTTAAAACTCTTTGAAGTTGTTAAGGAACTCATATTCAACGAACAAAGCCGTTTGAAGAAAAGAGAATAATTGTTGAGAGCTACTAGTCAAAAAAATCGGCTAACTTTTAAAGTTTAAAAACAAATTTGACACACCTAATGTGAGACAAAATAACTAACATAATTGAAAATTTTGGTTCGCCTAGTTCTTTATCATCATCAAAGAAGTATGATTCTCAGATACCAAACGAATTTCATTACACATCGGGAGTGCATGTCATTAGTGCTCCTCCCTTAAAGTTACTTCAACTTGAGCAACTAGTGGTAATCCGTACATCATTCATCAGAAAATATAAAGATATGGACATACATGATATCATGTAGCAAGTGTGTCAATGATAACTTTTAGAAATAAAAGTATTCTATCACATATTGTCTAAACTTTGTTAACTCTCTGATGCATTTTAGTTAGAATTTATATTTTAAGCAATTAATATTATGATAACTTATGCTTAATGTGTTAGTTGTCAAATTCTATATTTATTTCGATTTTATAAAATTTTATGATTGTAGTTTTTATTTGAATGCACTTGGACATAAAATTCTCATATTGAGGCTAAATGCTATAACATGTTGTAGTTTTGCCATGACATCCCACGCTGAGGTAAATTTGAGAAAAACATCAACTTAAGTATTTTTGTGAAGAATGTGTTATTTTACATGATGTATCTTCGCCTAGAACATCACAATTAAATGGTATTGTAGAGTTGAAAAACATATCTCTTCAATAAATAGTTAGAATTTGTG
Source organism: Cicer judaicum (assembly GCA_037974835.1). Lineage (NCBI taxonomy): Eukaryota > Viridiplantae > Streptophyta > Magnoliopsida > Fabales > Fabaceae > Cicer > Cicer judaicum. The sequence continues at coordinate 1,497,104 of JBBPBS010000359.1, forward strand.
ATCCATAAATGAATATAGTAGAGTACTTTTGGATAGAAACTATAAATTCTACTTCTTACATTCAAAATTGAGTTTATATTAGATCTATATTGCATTAAACTCCCTATGAATTATGGAAAGGTAGAAAACTTAATAAGTCATATTTCCATCAATTTCGTTGTAATTGTAGAAAACCTAATAAGTCATATTTCCATCAATTTTGTTGTAATTGTTATACGCTTAACAATACGGATGACCTTCAAACGTTTGATTCTAAGTCATAAAATTGTATCTCTTTGGAATAATATATTCGAAATATCTAAAACTTACCGATTATACGACAAAGAAACCTTTATAGTTGAAGAGTTAAAAAATATATGATTGTGAACATATGTCTTGACATATTTATTATATTTTGATGATTGACAAAAAAAATATCCTAAAAGAAACGATGCAAAAAAAGGCAGAAATAATTTTCAAAGTCTTATGTTACTAAATTTTTATTTTATATCGTTTGTTTTTATGATCCTAATGTGAGTAGTAAAAATCTTTTGAAAATATTCACAGGCTCACAATTATTTCATAAAATAAACTCGTTTTCAAAATTACAACAAAAATCATTTGCTTCAAAATTCTTTCTGGAAAATTTATGAAATCAAACTTTTGAAAAAAGAAACTTTTTATTGTTGCAAGGCATATTTAAATGGCATAATCAATTATAGAAAATCACCGTAACTTGTTATGATTGCAGAACTTAATCTTTGTATTTTCTTAAAAATACCATTAGTTTTGTTGATAAATACCGTTTTAGAAAATTACAATTAGTTTTGTTGATAAATATTCATTGTACATTTTATTTTTGATACACAATCGATCAACTTATCTTTTTCTCTTGCAATTATGTGTCATTTATCATTCTATTTTGTAATTTTACTTTTTTTCCATTAGTTTAGTAGCTTACAAAATAACTTAATTTGCTACTTAACATTCTTTAGAAGAGTTAAAAGAGCTCTAAAACATTTACAAATTTTTTTTTTTGGTGTAATCATTTGAAACTAAAAGAAAATTATAGTTGAGAGGTATTAATTGATTCTTTAGTTAACTTTCAATTTCATCAATGAAAGCAATTTTATTTTGCATAAACTAAAACAAAAAATGATTCATATGTATAAGTAAAAGCATATAAGTTTCGTATAAATATATAATAATGTGATGGTAAGACAATATTAGAGTCCATGAAATCCATGAAAATATTTCATGTTTTTATTTCATAAAATATTTATTTATTTTACTTTGATAAGAAACTCTTGAAATAAACAATTTTCATAAAAATAAAATAAAATATAAGTCAATAAAAATATATTATGAAAATAATTTTTTAACATTTAAAAAAAATATTTTTAAATGTTCACTTCAAAAAAATTTAACTTTAACAAAGGGCATACTCATTATTCAATTTAAAATTCATCCAAATTGTTTAATGTTTACCACAAGATGATGTATAAATTTCATATTCTCTACAATGATATTTAAAAATATAAACTTAATTGTAGTTTCAGTCTTTCAATTTATATTGATTTATGAAATTCGATCTCCTATTTTAAAAGTTGACAATTTTAATTCCTCTCTATGATTTTTTAACTAAACAATAATGATGTGAGATGTTTTAAATAATGTGGCATATGACGATGTAGAGTGATTAATACCACAAAATGAAAATAAAACATTGCAAAAATTTAAATTTCAAACTTTGAATTTTTTTTCATATTCTTAATTTAATTAATGACTTATAAATAATTGATGCATCTAGATGCTGTATATAATTGAATTGTATGTAACATCATTTACAATATATTAAATCGTCATTTTTTTAATTTAAAAATCTAAGAGAGAAATCAAAATTATCGACTTTTAAAATAGGAGAACCAATTTCATAAATCAATATAAATATAGGGATCAAAACTATATATATATATATATCACATACAGTAAAAAGATTGGGGCTTAACACAGCCCAAAACAGCAAAATGAATTGAAGATAATAAACGGGTGATGTTGCTAAACGCACCTCCTCAAAAAAGGAAAATCTAGACTTAACAACGGTAATGATCCATAGTCCAAAATCCTTCCTACAACTTATTCCTTCTACTTTGGGGAATTTGTAGGGAGGTTAAATGCTCCATATGACAAAAAAAACCATTAAAAATTCATAACTTCCATTAAACTAAATACAAAATCACTATCTTCTCTCATACTTTCTCTTTTATTTTCTTTAATCAAGCATGCATCTTACTTCTCCTCTCCTTTCTTTTATAAAATTATTCATTTCTTCTTATTTGTTGAACTAAATAGACCCTTAAGATTATATTAGCATATGATAATTAATACATTTGATTAGACATGGCAAAGGAGTGGGGGCGGATTTCACCTCCTCCACACCCGCACCCGATTAATCGGAGAAAATCCGCATACGCCTCCGTTTCATAACGGGTGTAAAATTTAAACACCAATTCCCACTCGCTACGGGTCTCGGATTTCCCCGCTCGCTACGGGTCTCAGATTTCCCCGCTCGCTACGGGTCTCGGGTTTCCCCGCTCGCTACGGGTCTCGGGTTTCCCCGTCTACACTCACACCCACTCATATATATAAAATTATAAATTTAAAAGTCATATTTATTATAATAAAATAATTATTATTAAATAATAATAAAATTAAAAAATATTTTATATAGAGATAAAATTATAGTTTTTAATATTTAAAAAATATTAAATATATATATATATATATGTATATAAAATTTAAAAATTACAGTAATAATACTTGCAGGACGGGGGGCGGGTGCGGTGCGGGGTGTATATCACCACCCCCAAACCCGCCCCCGTCCCCGAATTTTAATGTCGGAAAAATTCGCACCCGCACTCAATTAAAGTAGATTTTCCTTGCCCAAATTAAGTGGGTTCGGGTGGATACCGCGGGTGCGGATTTTATTGTCATCCCTACATTTGATATTCGGTTTTAAATGTTACTTTTATTTAAGTTATTTCAAATTGATTAAAAAAATAAAAGATTGTAAAAAATTTACAAATTATTCTTAATATATCATTGAATGTAAACCTTTGTCATAAATAGTATAATGAATTTTAGGGTGATATATGTAATATTAATTTAATAAATAATTGAAATAAAATAATATCGAAGATCATGAAGTGGGATTTTGTTTAAAATATATTTCTTTTGCTAATGAGACAATAAAAAAAAATACTATTTTTAAGAGGGGCAAACTCATATTATTTAATTTTTTATTACATGCAAAATACAATCAGATACATTAAAGAGATATCTACCCTTCCTAATGTGTATTTACTATTATACTACAATGAATATTTTATTCTTGTAAAATGAAAAGAGAAAGAAAACACATAATTCATGATTTTTAATCTTTTATAAAGTTAAGAAAAATGGATCTTTGCAAAATCAAGATTCTTCTTTCCTTCATGAGGATTCCCAAAGAAGTGATCCATGTAATCCTGCCATAGGAGTTCCCTATAACAAGCAAATCCATCTTTCTTCACCAATTCTGGAAATGGACCAATCCTCAGTGTAGGTATAGGTAGAGTGAAGAATGGAACAGATACTCTCGATTGTGTGGATGGTGTCATTACTCTGTGTTCAGAACTCTTATACTTCCCATTGCTTAGTATCTTACATTCAAATGCAAAAACATCTATCAGTAATGAAGATTTTGATTAATAATTTTTTATTTATTAAAATTAACTAAATTAAGTTTGAAGAAATGAAACCTGTAAAGCATCACCAACATTGATGACAAGAGCACCATGAATTGGTAAAATTTGAAGCCATTCTCCATTTCCATGAGCATTATCTTCCTCTGTTTTGACATATAAGCCACCAATTCCATCTTGGAGCAAAACTGTGAGAGTCCCCATGTCTGAGTGACGTCCTACACCCACAGTAAGTTCTGGATTTGGGCATGCTGGGTAGTAATTCATGTTTACCATTTTTAAACCAAAAATATCCTCCATTTTTGATTCATCTACTTCCACTCCTAACTTACCTATTAATATTTCCAACATCTCTCTTACTATCTTTGATGATAGCTTCAAATATTCAAGTGCAACTTCCCTGCATATATATACAAATATGCATAATTTTTATGTTATTATTTGCATTTATTAAGACTCTTATTTTCCAATTGAAAAATGAATTAGATGAACTTACTTGCATTGACTAGGCCAATATTGAAGAGCATCATCATCATTACTATATACCATATTAATATAATCTTTCCATTCCAATACATTTTCTGTCTCAGGAGCAAAACTAGTCTCATATCTCATCTTCAAACTTGGACTCACACTTTTTCTATAAACAACTTTCTCCTTTGGTGGCAATTTGAAAAATGTGTGTGCTGAATCTTTAAGTGATTCCAACAACTCCAAAGGAACACAATGATTCACTACTTGAAAGAATCCAAGAGTCTCAGCTGCTCTAACAATCGCATCCACAACTTTTTCATGTTCTGGTCCATTCAACTTTGATAAATCAATTGGTGGCATATCACATGGTTTTGAATCTAATTTGTTGATTCTTTCATTTAAGGGTTGTATGTACAATTTTGGAACTTGTGATAAACCTGAATCAACTAAGCCTTTAACTCCATTCCCATCTTTGACAACAAAGTTGTACAATGAATTTGAAGAGTTTGAAATTAGTGCCATGAAAAATGTCAGTTATTTGTAGCTTGTGGTAGTGTGTTGGAAACAGAGCAAATTGCTATAATTTATAGCCAAATAGAAAGAAGGAAAATAAATCAAGAATTTTTTTTTCTTTCAATTTTCAATAAAAATATGTCCATATATATATATGAATGACCTGCTAAATTTTAAATATAATTTCATAAAAATATTAATATTTTCATAAAAATATTATGTCATCTCTTTTATTTATATATTTTCTTGATAGAAAGGAATTGTCAAATCATTATACAAAAGAGAAAGAGACAGTAGATAGATATTTAACGTGAGTGAGATGATTAGTAGTACCCACTTGGTTTCCTAGCTAGGTAGGTGGGTCTCTATGATATCCATAAACTTTTCAAAGTGTTTACTTTTCCACTTTGGGAACTAGAGATAAGTATTCATTTTGCGATCTTAAATTCGGTGAAGATATCAAATGAGAGGAAATGTTACAATGAAATATGAGAGGATTGGATTTAATTTATACAATTATATATAAAGATGATTATGATTGAAAGTAGTTTAAGTATTACATCACCACTTACAAAAGTTATGTGACTTTTTGTTATAATTTTGATCATTTATAATTTGACTAATAGTTAATCTTATTCTTCTCATCTTTCATTAAAATCCATTCTCTCATTTAATATGTTTTCAATTAGTTTTTCACAAAAATATAATTAATTAAATGTAAATAATTAAAAGGTTAAATATATTTTTAATCTATATAAAATTTCAACATTTTAATTTTAGTTTCTATAAAATAAAATCCAACTTTTAATCACCGTAAAATTAGTGTTAGTTTTAGTTTTTGCTGAAATGAAATGTATTTAATTGTTTCTCAACTTTTATAATTTTAAATAATTTTTCACAAATATATTTAAAACATTATAAAAAAGATTGGAAAAAATATTAAAAAAATTCTCTTTTTTTCTCTTCTTTTTACACGAAAGTATTAAGTAATATCTTATGTTTTTCACAAGTTATACTTAGCCCAATTATAGGATTATGCTAGAAAATGACATTCTTGACAATGAAAAAAAGATCAATGCTTTGTAGAAAACAATATAATTACTACTAAAAAAACATTTTTAGAGATTAATTTTTTGATCACTAAATGGAGAAAATCAGTCACTAAATTCAATAGCGACCGAATTAGTGACTAATTTAAATTAGTTGGTAAACTGCTAGTCGCTAGCTGTTGCGACCAAATCAACGACCGAATTTAGTGATCGATTTAGTAACTAAATTTTGTGACTGAATTTTGTGACTAATTTTATAATCGATTATTGAGATAGGACCAGGAATAATATTATTGAAGACAAAGTTTACTTTAAATGAAGATAAAACCAGAATAATATTATTGAAGAGAAAATTGTGCTTACTTCCATTGAATAAAAGACAATAGAGTTTCACATCTAAAGCAGTTTTGGGATATGTTGTGAAAACTTGTAGAAGCATCAATAAGAGATATGTTTGTAGAAGACTGCAATAGTTTAACGTTAAAGGGAGACTAAAGAAAAAAATAGGTCAAACTACTGAAAGGCATCCATAATCAAATTATTGTTGTTTTTATTGAATTGTGAACCAATTAGCATAAAGCTATGGGAGCGATGGGTTATATGGTTCCAGTTTTTTGTGTCCAAGAGACAATTATGCATTATTTGATTTTTTTTTTCTCTTGTTTCTTATTTTTGATCAAATTTTATTGTGCTTACACTTTGATCAAATTAGTTTTTGCATAATTATTTTTCCTTTACATTTTTTTCTTTTAAATAACTATTTCACATTTTTTTTTCATTAATAAAGAAAACTAAATTATGTAATTAAAAAATAGTTAACGACTAAAAATTTTGGTTGCTAAATTTTAGTTGCTATTTCAGTCTCTAAATTTTATTAGCGACCGATTTAGTGACGAAATAATATTTAGTTTCAAGGTTCAAAATTTCAGTCTCTATTTTAGTCGCTAGTGTGAAAGGTAAATTTTCTATCAGTAATAATTAACGATTGAATTTTTTGTCTTTAAAATTCAGTTGTTATTTCAGTCTCTAAATTTCATTAGCAACATTGACGAAAAAATATTTAGTTTATAACTTCAAAATTATAGTCTCTATTTCGATCGCCAATGTGACTGAAAATATTTAGTATATATCTAAATCAGTCACTATAAACAAAAATTCTAGTAGTGAATGAAGTGAAAATATTTAGTATATATCTAAATCAGTCACTATAAACAAAAATTCTAGTAGTGAATGAAGGCAGTAAATGTGAATGGTAAACCATTTTTTTGACAAAAATAGTGGGATCCATTGCCATAGTCCATGCTACATGTATAGACAAGTTGCATTTTACATGCGACAAGATGCATTTAACATATCTAACAAATTGGAAAGTTGAATGTATACAAGTTGGAGGTTGCATTATCATATGTACAAAGTGGAAAGTTGAATCTATGCAAGTTGGACGATGGTTGAAAGACAAGTTTGCGTCAAGAAACTTAGTTTGTCTAAAATTAGTGTCTTTTCTGAAGTTTTTCCTAGTATTAGTATTTTCCTAGAGAGAAGATATGTAATTTCTTTTTTACTTCGTGAAAATTTTGTAATTTTACCCCTGTGGTTTTTTTACTCTTATTTATTGGAGATTTTTCACATAAATATTGTTCGTTTAATTTTTTTTATCAACGTTTATTTTATCTATATGATATTATTTAGTACAAAACAATAATATGAATCATAACATGGCTCAACCCTAATTATAAAAAACAAAGAAAAAACACTAATTATTATTTATTATATTTTTTGTTTATATTATATATTTATCCGTAAATATAAGATTTTCTTAATAATATTCTAACACTTTTTTTAAAACACTCTTTAAAATTTCAACTGTATTAATTATTTCATTGTTAACTTACTTTTAAATAATTTATATTTTTTACAATTAATAATAAATACTATATAATAAAAACAATAACAATAATCTCTTTTAAAGTGTAAATTTATGAAAACAATATCAAATTTTAATAAATTTAATATAGTTAGTCACTTTGTTAATTCTCGTTATTTTCTCAAATAAGTTTATATATAGAGACATAAGTTTCTCAAAGGAGGTTTATATATATGAATGAAGGCATTAATTATTATATATGGGTACCAACATAATGGATTTTGATTAAAATAAAAAATGCAAAAGTCTTAAAATTTGGGTCAATCAAATATAACTCTACAAAATTAGAGATGTCTTCCATTAATAAATATTATTTTTCAATGAAATATATAAATAAATGAAAACAATAATAATGAAAAAATTAATATATCTAATTAAAAATTTAATTTAGATATATTATTTTTTTTAAATTATTTTTATTCATATTTTATTAATAAAAATATGTTTTTGGCACATATTATTTTAAATGTGAGACTCAGCTCTCACGCCAAGGATTTCATATCAGTTTAGACTCTAGAGTGTGGCGCCAACTGAGTATGTAGGGCTGTTCGCTGTACAACTCACTTGGTGGTCTTGAATGAGGGTATTTTTAGAATTAATAGATAGATATTTTTTTTCATTGGATTTAAGTTGTGGAGATGAAAGATTTTGTTTGAGAGGGCAATAGTGCATGAAATATGTATATAATCCGGGTGAACATTCATAAATTGAAATGTTTATATATATATATATATATGATTGTTTTTATTTTATTTTATAAATAAACGGTCATTTTATAAGTTAAATAGTTTTTTTTGTTGACTTTTATAATTTAGAAAACATCATTTGATTGTTTATAAACATTATATTAAATTTTTTTTTCATATTTTATCCTAATTATTTTTTAATATTCACTGTTATGAGTAATAAAAATTAAAAAAAAATTATTTCACTGTCACTTTTAGTAAATGATATTTAATTATTTTAATTATATAAATTATACAAAATAATATTTAAAAAAAAACTCATTTTACTATTAATTTTAAGACTGTGAGTGTGTATATGATTTGCAAAACAGCAAATTCTGTACATGACTACCTTTTGGACTCAATTGTGTTTGATTATCGGTGCACAAACAAACAATTTTGCAGTGCACTTTGTTTGATATGTCTACTTGCTAACTTTCAAAAGTTCTCTTTTGTAAGTTGTATTCTTAAGTGTTGTTAACTTTTGTAAATTTTCTTATTAAATATTTGAAGTTTGCATTTTGAATTGTAAATATGTTTCTTTATTTCGATCATGACTTCTCTTCGTTTTGCTAAATTTGATACGAGAAACTGCATTGCGTTCTACTACCTCTAGAAACACAAACTGACAAGAAATAATTTGTAAGCGTGACAAACAAGTTATTGTCTCTACCTTTGATAATCATGGAAAGCGTCTGATCGTTTGACTATGATAAAGTCAACGCTCTAAAGCCAAAGCTTTTGCGCATCCTCTAATACATGTCCTAAATCAGCTACTTGTCTAAAGATCTCAAGACATTCTCTAATCATTGTTCCCTCTACTTCCCTCTGATACATATCCTAAATCGTTTCTTGCAATCAGGACAATTGCCAAAAACCCTAATCGTACTTTATAAAAGATGTATATCCCTCAACGAAGAAAGACACAAGATACACAACATATAAGATACAGGCGATAAACACATCTTCACTCTTAATATAATTATATCTCACTTTAGTGCTTAGAGAATTTTTGAAAAAAAAAATTGTAAACACTATATGCGAAAGCTTATTCAAAAAAATCCAAAACCTTTTTGTTGTAACCTAGCCCAATAACAAATTATTTACTCAACAACTTAACTATACTAAACTAGATGGTTGAGAAGATTGAACATAGTCAATGTAATTAGTAGGTGTTCAAGTGTAAGTCTAGTTCAATGATAAACTAGTGGATTAAATTCTCCAGGTTGAATGGAATGGACATAGCTACTTTGTTGATGGTGAACATGATAAATCGTTGTGTCTCTTTGTTTCATTTTAGTTCACTTGAATTATTGTCTTTATTTAAGTGTAGCCACGTAAATGTTTTTAAAAACACAATTCAAACCCCTTATTTCATGTGTTTTTTCGTTTCTACAATTGACATTGGAGTTCGGCCTCAAAGTTGAGCACTTTGTCGTGTATGAGTAAAGATCTTTATCCCTTATGGCTAATTATGGTGAAGAAGTTATAGGTAGAAACGTTAACATTCATCCCCTATTTGATGGAGAGAGATTCAAGTACTGGAAAGACAAACTCAAAACTTTGGGACATAATCAAGGATGACTATGAAGAACTTTGTAGTCAAGGCTCCTAACATAAAATCTACAATCATACCACACATTATGTAGCCAATTTGAAGCATGTATGAATCAAAATGTTTGTACCATTTCCTTGGAAACTACTTTAGTCCATACAAAGATCTCTTCAATTTAAAAACTAGTTTTTCCTATCTAGTATCACTAAAACCATCTGGTCGCTCTATGTAAATTTGAAGAATCATTGTCTTCACATCCTTTTTCTCTAAATGCATGTCCCAACTGCTACAAAGGTTAACATTTCCCTAATAAAAGTATGTTTGATGATTAGAGACAAAATCTCATCATTGTCCCTTTCCAATGTGAATAACTCTTTGCTACAAGACGATCATATAACTTTTTCCCTTCTTTTTTCTGTTACTATTAATTTTCTCTTGCACACTCACTTGCAACTAATGACCTTTTCTCCCTTTGGAAGTTGAACAAGCTCCAAGTCTGATATTTCTTTAAGGACTCCATTTGATCCATCATAGCACCCATAAACTTTTCTTTGTCCTGGCTAGATATAGCCTCTCAAAAGGTGGATGAATATCAAGAACTAGTAAGTAGTGCATAAGTTGTCAATTCTAAAAACCCATATCTTTCTAGTGGCTTAATCTGACAGTGCTCTCGGTCACGTACATGGGAGTAATCTTGTCTACATCTCAATTTTCAGTGGTATTAGAGTCTGGTTTATCTTGAACTTCATGTACTACCTGAGTACTACTTACTAGTTGTGGCTCGACATCGACCTGAATCGCCATAGTGCAAGAAGTTTCTCTTTTTGATGTAGACATATATGTTTTAATTAACTGTTTCAACATGAATTGCTCATGAAACACAACATCTTTATTGATCACCGTCTTCTTTGAAATTGAATCCATAACTTGAATCCCTTTACACCTTTTGTGTAACCGAAAAAGACACACTTCTTCGATTTTTGATCAAGTTTAGATCTATCTTCACTGGCATATGCACATAAGTCGAACACCAAAAAATCCTTAAATTGTCAAGGTTAGTGGTATTAATTTCCCATACATCCTCTACAACTTTCCCTTCCAATGAAGCTCGTGGTGACATGTTGATAAGATAACACATCATATTAAAGACATATTGTCCTTTCAATTAAAGATATATTCATTCGTTCTTCCAGTCCATTATGTAGTGGTATCTTTTGAACTTGAAAAAATGCATCTGAATATCGTGTTCCACACAAATTTTTAAAAAATTTAGTCATTGTACTCTATTCATTATTTCTCTGCAAATACATAATTATTTTGTCTCCATCTAATTTTCTACCTATGTTTTCCACACGTTGAACTTAGCAAAAACTTCATATTTATGTTTGAAGAAATATACTCAAAACTTGCGTGAAAAATCATCTATAAAAGTCACAAAATACGAGGAACCCTCGATAACAGACTTTATTTTATGTCCCTCGGATTAAAAGAAAACACGACATTGTTTCCCAAGTATACAATACTTGCACAAAATCAACTTACAATTATATACACCCTTAAGAAAATGTCTCTTATGAAGTTTTGTTATCCCATTGCTCACTAAGATGACCCAGATGCATGTGATCCTCTTTGCTCTCATCATTGTCAATGCATCCTTGTTAACCTTAAGAATAATATCCCTATCTCCAACAGACCTATATGAGAAACCATTTGTTTGTAGAGTATCTCGGGAGATCAAATTATTTTTTAACTCTTCAATATATCTGACATCATTCAACATTTGCATACCATATTCGTCCATGGTCATTTTAATTTTTCAGATTCTAGTGATAACACATGTTTTATCATCACTCAAATAAACAAAACCAAAATTGTCTTACCTAAATGTGGTAAACCACTTCTTGTGTTGCGTAATGTGGTAGGAACAAATAGAGTCAAGAATCTATGCTTTTGTCCACTTGTTAGGTGAAACACAAAGAATATCTTTAGCACTGCCAGAGTCAGTAGTTTGAACCACGTTCACAGAACTAGATAAACCTTGTTATTTGTTTAGACAACACCTCTTCCAATGCCTGATCTGTTTGCAACTATAGTACTCTCCAATTTTTATGTTTTGGACTTAGAACTCTTCTTCCCATGACCTACTTTACCTTTGTTCCTCCCACGATCTTAACCTTTTTTTACATACAAACCTTTGCATGAAGACCATTCATCTACATTTTGTCTCCATTGAGAGTGAGACTAAAGTGCAATGATAATATCATCCAGCCCGATAGAGTATTTCTTGTATGTAAGAGTTGTTACTAGGTGATCTAACAAACCTAGTAACGATCGCAATGTGAAGTTTCTTGTTCCGTCGAACCTTGCCACCTCGAATTTTGGACCAAAGTTACTTATCATTTGATACCAATTGTTAGAGCAACAATAAGATCTTTATTGAATACAAAGAGAAATGGTGAATAGGAACACAAGACATTTGATAACGAAGTTCGACCAATGATACATATGTCTCCAACTATAGATAGCTATAGTTCCTTTTATTAGATTAGTGGATTAGGTTTTGTAGAGTCCCAAGTTTTGTTTAAATAGTAATAATAAGTTTCAGATTACAACAATACCTCTGATAAATACTTCGAGCAACATTTGCCTTCTGCACCCTCAGTTGCCTTCAAAGCAATCAGTTCGACCAAACCGTCCATTTACTATCTATAGGTCAGACTCGACAAAACAAAGTAAAATATCTTCTACAAATGAGTTTTCTAAAACACATTTGTATTTTGAAAAACTCAATTCAAAATTTTTTAGAATATAAATATGTTTTTACGATATTTTTAGATCACAATAGTGTTTAAAAAAACTCAAATTTTAAAATTTTGATATGTGTTCTATAAAATTTAAATTATGTTTACTAGTAGTTTCTTTAATTCATGTCGTGGAGCACAGCGTTTTAATTTTTTTTGAATACTTAATATAATGGATAGTTTGATAAAAATGTGGGTAGAGATATAATTATTGGTGTACGAAGTAAAATCTTTTAATTAGTCTGAGCTCGACCATGAGGAGGGTTCCACCGAATAGTGTAGACTTTGGTAAAAATGAATAAAATTTATAGAATCCTAACAATAGTATGTATAAGGTATTGATTAAAAATCAATAAAAGTATTTTTCCGGTCTCAACGATAAGTTAAATTAATAAACTACACTTAATATATTAAGAATAGTGCTTAATATCATTTATAAATTTTGGATGTAATCTAAAAAATAACTGAATTTTCTAAATTACCTTTTTTCAGTTAATTTTGTATGGATTTTTGTTTCATTGAAGGGTGTTTTTAGAATAAAAGCAATAAATAAAGTGAATTTAGTTAGATTTTACTTATATTTTGATCTATGAAATATATCTTATTTTTATTTTTTTATATTTCAGTTTGAAGTAATATGTTTGAATGAAAATGTATATTTATTATATTGACAAGTGTTTAACTTCTATTTTCCAAATAATTTTTTTATTAACTCTAACTAATACCTTCAATACACTTGTTTGCAAGACTCGTATTTTTTAAACGACCACCAAGGTTTAACAAAAATGAGCATAATAGATTTTATATAAGTGTTGTAAATTTGAAGGTACATAGTTTTATTTTCACTAATAAAAAATGTAAGCGTTGGAGATTTTATAGGGATAAAATATTAAGGTAGTACTTTAATTAAATTAAGATATCCTAGAAGAATTTAAAAGCTACATTTAATACTTTTGGCTTAAATTAAGAATTCCTTTATATAAAAACATGTAAACTATGATTTGTAATAGTATTTAGTGAATGAAACAGTGTTAAGTTCAAATTCTTCCTCAGTTTTCTCTATAGTAGGGACTGAGTTTGTGTGCTTAGTTAATATGTCCTACTGATATCAGTAACCAATTGCTAATGCAGAAATTGAAGCCATAATGATCCATTCCAAAATGAAAATCAAATTAAAGATATTATAGAAACGCAATCTACAAAAATATGTTGGGTCTTCTCTTACTTGTTTATTTATAAATTAGAAGCCAAAGTAGACTTTCAAAATTTAATTTTTTTGGTCAAAAGTAATATCCAAAATTTTAAATCCAATAAAAATGACAAGTCAATGGGCCGAAACATGAATTTGGAAAAGAATAAAATTTGGGCTTTTTATGAACGGATATTAATCCCATATTTAATGAATACATTTTACTTCGACTCCAAAAGAAAACACCAAAAAAGCAGATTAACAATAAAGACTTGTTTAAGTAACAGTAACTATGATGATATTATAAATTGCAAGATTTATTTGAGTATTAACCATGATGATATTCTAAATAAATATTTCTACGAGGAAAAAATATCATCGTTATTATTTTTAATACCTCTCAAGAAGGAATATATTTGGTGTTCGGTTACGGTATGTCAAGTTATCTTGTGAAGTTTGACATAGAAAAATTTAATAGAAGAATCAATTTTGTCTTGTATAAAATTCAAGTCAAAGATATGTTGATAAAATTGGGATTACACAATGTGTTGAAATGCATATGAGCATTAATTGACATTGATGCAAAGTAAATTGTGAGACTCCGACGATTGCTGAAGAATTTCTTCAAAAAGCTAACATAGAATTTGCATCATAAATTTTAAGCTTGATTTTCAACATTTGGAGGAAATTTTAGAAGTGATTTATCTTCAAGAAGAAATATTTGAATTGATTTAGTTTTAAATAAAGTATATTTTTTTATGGTGGAACATGATAGTTCTTTTGAACTATGATTGTCGATATAGACAATGAAAACATAAGATATATTATTCTAAACCAAAGTGGTTATTTTTTAAGTTGATTAAAATAATAGATGTTGAAATAGTCTCACATTGCTTAAATTTTTAAATGAATAATGAGGTCAAAGTTATATATATACATTCTAATTATTTATAATACACCGATCTAAAACATTTTAAACTTATATTTATTGGGATCCAAGTGTTTGATCTAAGTCTATATGTTGTAAAAAAGATTTACATAATAAACAAATGTGAACACTTTTCTCTATATTTATATTTTTAATACTATATTTCTTGTGTTGTGATTATGTTTCTTTAATTTTCTATATATTTTTTTTTTCAACATAATTTTTTTTTGCAAAATGTGATAGTTATATGTGTTTGCAAATGTGATAGTTATTATAAGATGCATTGAGTAATTTATAATCCATTATTTTTATGTAGCTTCCAATCAATTTAGCTCCATTACTTTCTCCCCTGTTGAAGTCACCAGTGCAAGTTTTTTACCCTGAAAATTTGTTTCAGTACAAGTTGTTCCATTCAAAGAATCTTCTTCTTAGGACTTCGTTGGGTTTATATTCACCTTGAAATTCCTTGCAAATCGCACCTCTTATGAGTCACATGGGAACATTTAAATATCCTTAAAAAAACAAGTACTAATAATCCTAAATTTCTATGTAAACATATTCAAATGTGTTCATCATTATGTGCCATTACTCCCCATCGTGGCAAACAATAAATAACTAACATATATATTTGACAAACAAAATGATTGGCATATTGTTTGCCACTTAGATATGTAATTTTTATTAATTTGAATTTGAATGAATAAATTAATACTATCTTTTAATTAAAAACAAAAAACAAAAATAGTCGATCATGTGTTTTCAACACCACCCATTATTTATCAACAACCAAAAATAAAAACCCACCCTTGATTGTTTGAGTCCCTTTTTCATTTGCAATATTAATTAAGCACATTTGTGACAATGATAACTCAAATTGCCTTCTTTAAACCTTTATAAAGATTTGTGATGTATCAATTGCCTTAATAATACTGGGGTGTATTCTCCAATTTTCAAAATAATAGCTTATTCAACATCACGATTAACTGCATTTTACATGTTTTGATGCTATTTACTTGTTTGTTTTTTTTTTTAATAATATTTAATTGTTCACATGTATTATTTTAGTCACGACAAACCATTGTTTTGTCAATAATATTTATACTTTTTGAATAATTCGTTTTAGCTCAAAATCAAATGAATATTATGTTGGGGTGTGACATGCTATTTCAAACTACAAAGACAAAAGTGTCAAACATTTATTGACATACATTGTTGTTCTTATCTTAAACTACTTTTATAAAATAATATTTTTTTTATTTTTTGCTCTCAATAAAAAATATGAAATATTGTTAGGTGTAAATTGTTGTTCTCTTATATAAATACATTTAGTTGGTTGTATGTTGGCTATTAAATATTTCTAAACTTTTAAGCTAAGAGGAAGCTAATTTTTTTTGCCAGTCCTTTAGGATATCAAATCCCTTGTGCCAAAGCTACTTTTGTTTAGATTTTAGAGATTGTTGCATAATAAGATGTCAGTTAATGATAATTTCGTTGTTTGAGGTTGCCAAATTGTCTAAAGATTTAGGTTTTATAAATATGAAATGGAGACTAACATTCATCTCTTTTTATCGTGTTCTTTTGCCACTAATTTATAGTTTTGGTTAAAGTATATTTTTCACTCTCAAATTGATATTAGTTCGACTCAAAATATCCTTGTAATATATAATAAAGGTTGATTACGTCAATGTAGAGATGTTATTTTCGTCAACATAATATCTACTACTAATACTATTTGATATTGCTGAAATCAAGCCCGATTTGAAGGTAGAAAGAAGTCTTGTTTTTCACATCGTTGTCAATATAATTAATGCTAATGTATTTTTATCTGACAATCATACTTCTAACACAATTTCCGACTCTATTCAAAAATTTCAAATCTTAAGTTCTTCTAAGTTAGAGATCATCCTCCTAAAGCGCCTATGAGGTGATCTGACATCCCTAAAGAATATTGGATTAAATGTAATATTAGTGATGGTGTTGGATGTCTAGGTGCTGGTGAGATATATTCAAGACTTTTTTTTTATTGAAACAACTTTTATAAGATTAGATGGAAATTTGTATGGATTGAATCTGATTAAGAATTAGCAAATTTGAAAATAATAATAGAGTTGTTATTTGCTCCATTAAAAATAGATGACTTGTAATATTGAAATAATGAATTTTTCTATATCACCATAATTTTATCTCTATAATTTTCCTAATAAAGTTTCTAACGAAAGAGTACTTTGTGTATGTTTGAGAATTATTTTCTTGAGTTTTAATATAATCTTTCAACCATATTGTATTTTCTTTCATTTTATTATTTTATAAATGAAAAATATTATCCTTCGACTCAACTATACATAGAAAACATTTCAAACACAGTAAAAAATTTAAAATTGAAAGAAAAAAAAAAACATACATTACTTATGCGCATAAGTAATGAATTGCAACTTAGAATCTCCTTTAGAAGAAATTATTATACCATTTTAGTTTATCAAGAAATGAAAAGGCAGAGTAAGTTAAAGAGGACTTGAACCTTTCTTTTGTAACTTGCCAACTCCGTCTCCTAAATTTTCCATAAGTCAAAACTAGTTTTGTCTTGCAGTATACTTTTTTGTTAATTTCATCAATTTTGACCAAGGACTTAGAATGAGGTCCATTAAGATAAATGGTCCCCAAAATAATTTAATTTATATGTCTTGTTGCTTGTGGACAAGAATTGTAGCACTGAATTCTCAATGTGCGGCAAAATAAAAAGTCCATTACAAACTGGGAATTTTCATTTTAAATAAAAAAAATAAAAAGGAATATTTTGTTGTATAGCCGCCGTATAGGATCGGGACATAGTCACACAGAGATCCAAACTTTGCTTCGAGAAAATCTATCATACTGTTCCATTAATATTTAGGGTTGGTACAACAAATTTCGAAGTTTAACATAAAAATTATGGAGAAATGAGTATAATTGTTTTCAACAAAACATCTGATTCCCAACTCCTTTAGAGGGTGTTTGTTTAATATATAATTTAACATTCTCAAAAAATATTTGTATTATAAGATTTTTCCGAAAACATTATATAAAATTCTATGATATGTATATTCCCATCTTCCCACTTCAAAATAAATTATGGAAGTTATCTATATTTTAAGAATTAAGAATCTTATCAACTTTAGAAGCGGCATGAATATACTCATATCCAATCTATCTGGGAATGTGATTTCTAAATTTAAAACAAACACCCCTTACAAATTGCACGTCCCAACAAATAATAATAATAACATTATTAAGATTATCTTACTAAGTATCTTAAAGGTATTAGAACATTTTTGAATAAAAATTTGAACTTTTACAATTATAAAATAAAAAATATATATTTATTTAACAAGTGGCTTAATGGTCAAAATTAACAATAATCCGGCACAGTATTAGACCTTTGGTTAAGAAGAAAAAGGTTTCTTTGAAGAGTAATGTCAATCATATAATTTAACTGAGACTCTGACCTCTTCGTACATTCATAATTATTACATCATCGACTCTAATAATTTTTTCTGTGAGGCTCTCAAGTCGTCTCTGATTTGGACAGATGTATGAGTTTACCTGTTGGAATGCAAATGGTCCAAATTTGCTAAACTTCAACAAAGTATTATTTATAAATGGATATGAGTATCGAGTTTTATTAATTACAATGCATAATAAAAATATAAATTTAATTATAGTTTTAATTCATATTTATAGAATTAGTATTTTTATTTTAAAATTTAAAATTTTTTATTTTTTTTATTTTTTTTCATAAAAATAATAAAAAATAATAATTTAATATATTTTAAATAATTTGATAAATAATTTCATGATATAAGACAATATATATATATATATAAATTATTTATATATCATTAATTAAATTATAAAAATAAATAATTTATAACTCAAAATTGAAATTTTTAAAAGATTTTGTTGTATTTTTATGAATATTGATAATTCAATATCATTGTATCATATGTCACTTCGTTAAATTAAATATATCACATTACTATTTTTTAATTAAAAAATTAAAGATGAAGTAAAATTGTTGAATTTTAAAATAAAAGTCTAATTTTATTAATTGATGAAAATATAAAGACTAAAGTTACAATTAAGCATAAAGTCTATAGATCTTTAAAGTTTAATAGAAATGCATTGTATATAGTTTTACACAAAATACCAATATAAATAATTGATTATATAGTTATATA
>JBBPBS010000359.1:1521522-1547451 GCA_037974835.1 Cicer judaicum
AAAAAAAAAAAAACTTGTTTCGACAAAAAATAACTTAATTAAGAAACTCATTTATCTGTATAACATATATACTATGTTGGTGAAAAAAAATAACCTTTCTAAATAGTGGTGGTATTAAACCGATTGACATGAGTTACCATACTTTTTTCAAAAATAGACCTAAAAAAAAACCATAGTATAATTAAGGTGTAGAACTATTACCATATCAATTAGTCTTTGCGTATAAATAGATTTAATGTCAACTTTTCATAATTTAATTAATCGGTAATATTAATAAGATATTATTTATAAAAAAAATATATGTATATATATAACAATTTGTGGATAATCTTATATATTTAGTGATAAATAAATGTGCGAAGAAGTTATAATTAGAGAATATTATAAAATAGAATTGAATTAGACAATAGAGCTGAGTCCAGCCATCCACCATAAATGGGACAAGTCAAACCACATGACTTGACCAACATCAATATTTCATCCGTATCTTACGACTCTCTTCACACCATTTATTTTTTCATTATATATTTCATTAATTAATTAAATATCTAAAGAAGGTTCTCCATTTCATTGAAAATCTTCCACGACTTTTTTTTCTTCTTTTATATCTTTAGAGAAAAACCAAACACACACACACACATAGAGTGAAAAGAAGATGGGTGTTAATGATGATTTCAACAAAGATAATGAATATGTAGACGATGATGTTCCACTTCCTGGATTTCGATTCCATCCTACTGATGAAGAACTTGTTACTTTTTATCTTCGAAGGAAACTTGATAACAAATCTATTGCTATTGATCTCATCAAACAAATTGATATCTACAAATATGATCCTTGGGATCTTCCAAGTATGCCTTTTTTCACTCTTTTTCTTTTTCTCAATTTATTCATTCTTCTATTTCTCTTCAATTTACATGTTTTTAAGAATATTAGATTATTTTTTTCACACTGTAATTAAGAATAGGGTTTCCATCTAATCAACACAAGCCCAAAAGAAAATGAAAGGAAAAAAAAAACATGGCGATAATATTTGCATGCACATGCCCATGATTAATTTGAGACTATATGCTATAGTATTTCCTACCTATACCAATCACGGTTTTAACTTAATTTAAAAAAAAAAAGTTTAATATTATATTAAGATTAAAATAACAAAGTTTCGGTTTTTTTTTTATAAAATCAGTTGTTAACAGAAAAAAAAACTATATTAATTAGTAATTAACAAAAATTCAAAGAAGAAAGAGATTAAATTTGTTTCTAATTTCATCACTAAATTAATATATATTATAGAATAACATTAATGAAACAGCATCTTAAAAGCCACTCATCAAGCTAGGAATCAGCAACAAAGGAAAATATAGCTTATATAGAGAATTTTGTGCATATATATAAAAAAGCAAATAAGAAAATCACACAAACATATCTGCATAATATATTTTCTATGATTAATAAAAAAAAATATAACATTATATGTGTATAATTTTATGTATCAATTACACTAAAATAAATATTCTAACCACTTCTGTACATAGTGCAACTTTATTTATTGATTTTGTTTTGACTATATATAGAAGCAAGTGTACCTGGAGCAGAGAAGGAAGGTTATTTTTTTTGCAAAAGAGGAAGAAAATATAGGAACAGCATTAGGCCTAATAGAGTAATAACAGGGTCTGGATTTTGGAAAGCAACTGGAATAGACAAAGCAGTGTATTCAAATGGAGGAGAAGGAAATGATTGTGTTGGACTCAAAAAAACATTAGTTTATTATCGTGGTAGTGCTGGTAAAGGCACCAAAACTGATTGGATGATGCATGAGTTTCGTCTTCCTTCTAATATTCATACCAATACAAATATGAGTGATGCTCATATTGCCCAAGAAGCAGTAAGTAACTTATATAAGTAATACCTACAAAATATTTTACAACATTTTATGTTTTATTGTGACAAATAATATTTTGATACATTTACGTGTAGTGATCGTTATATAATTTATAAATTTTTTATATTTTACGTACAAAAATTTGAAAGATGTATAATTATAAATAAAATTTTGTAAGATTAAACAAACATGTCCTAATATAATGATTTGCTATGACATGCAGGAAATTTGGACATTATGTAGAATTTTCAAAAGAAATGTATCACAAAGGAAACAACAAATTGCAGAGGTGAAACAATTAGGTACCAAGCGTCAGATGATTCATGAGAAGAGCAGCAATATGGAATTTAATATAAATAATCAACAAACATATATCAATTTTGGTGCAAGTCATGAGAATTATCATGATAACAATATTGAAGAGAAACTGATCATTGATCAAAGGAATCATGAGTTGATGAGTTGTCAAGTGTCACAACAACCTCAACAAAATGTAACACTATCTAATTCAAACTTGTGGATAAAGCAGCAGGCTGAGAATGAGTTCTTAATGTTTGATAATTGGGATGAGCTTGGATCAGTTGTTAAGTTTGCTGTTGATTCGCCTAGTTTGTAAATAATAAGGATGTAGTTTTATATACTTAGATTGTGTGTTTGGAAAATAGAATAGATGCATAGTTAATGTGTTTTGGATCATCTACAACGCAATATAGTGCTGCAACCGTAGATTCTGTTAGATTTAGAAGAAAGTTTTATGTCTTTAAATCTAACGATTTTTACGCCTACAGCTATAGAGGTATAGGTCCATGCAAAATACATTGATGTGTGTTTGATTCTAGGGCTATATATTGTTTGTAACATATGTGACTTATAGTAGACTTATTAATTAATTAACATACGTGATGGGAATTTGTTATATTTGATTCCTGCTAATTAATCCTTCAAAAAGAAAAAGTATTTTTTCTTGGTATATTAAATGTAAGTAATGTTATTTATGACATAGAACTCACAAAGGTTGAGAGAAGAAGAAGAATGGTTGATTCAACTGAATTGGTGAAGTATAAATGAGAATGGTTTATATGTTGGAATTAATTTATTAATAATTAATTATTGTTATATATTTTTTTATATGTAAATTAAATTATAATAAGTGGGACAACAACTCATGCCACAAGGCCCTCTATCCTCTAAGCATCAACACTGCCATTTCAACAGTAGAGTGACATTAAAACCAACCCAATTCAGCTTTCTCCATTCATCTAAACCACCCCACAGGAATTTCCTTTGAATAGCTTCTATCTCTCTAGTGACAACTTTGAGAATTTTGTAAAATGATAAGAAATGCAGTGGTAAATTGGATAAAAATGAATTGATTAGTGTTACCCTTCAATAGAGACGCGTTTTCCTTTCCATGTAGATAATATTTTATGCATCGTGGAAATGATCGGTTTCTATTGTTGGAACCTAGTTGGTCCCAAATGTATTTTTTTAAAACAGCTTAATACTTAATGGTTTCATTAAGTGTGCTGTAAATAGAACAGAAAATCAGAAGAATATATCAAAAGCAAAAAATAAAAAAAAAATTATCAGAAGAAGAAATCAAAAGCATATATCAAAAGCAAATGGGAGATTGTTGGAACCAAGATTTAGAATAGAAAATAAAAAAGAATCGACCAGAGGAAACAACTAGAGAAAGTAAAAAGATCATAAGAAACAAAGTCAAATAAGTCAACGAAATCCTCATAATCAGACAAATGCAGGTTCTGGAAAAGTATGTGCATCTACCTTTGATAGCGCGTTTCTGGTAGTTCTAGAAAAGTATGCACATCTACATTTGATACTTCTGATAAACAGTAACTTTGGCATACCTCTGATGAACTATAACTTTAACACGTCTATAATAAATAGTAACTTTAGCAGGCCAATGATGAATAGTAACTTGAGCATGTTTCAGATGAATAATATTTTTGAGCATGCCTTTAAAGTCTATTGTTCAAGTTTGCCTCTAAATCTCATGTTCTGCTAGCTTTAATAATTGCAACATGTTCCAAAATGTTGTCTCTGATAAGCAGCCTCTCAAGCTGCAATGACTTTGATGACGTAATCAAAGTGAAGTTTCACATGTCATTAATTCTTAGTCATGCAGCTTTGCATTTGCCTCTGAATATGCTTATTCAAGCATCACAACATTTGATTTCAACAATCAAGTCAATGACTATAAAGAATAAAAGTCAATGTCTCTGATGAAAAGTCAATTGTTATGACACTATCAAAATACTAAAAATCACTTGTGTCGTAAAAAGAAAATTGAAGGTCCAAGAACAAGCCCATATCAAGTTGCGCCCTAAATCCTATCAAGCGTATGAAGGAAGACTTAGCTAAATGATTCCAAAATGCAATCTAAATAAAATATGCATCATATTTTTTTGGAAGTGTTGCTTATATGAGATTTGGAAATAGGAAATTTGTTAATGGTCATATTATCAAAACATATATTTCAAAATTATATTTGGAAGAAATAATTATGGATCAAGCTGGAATGAAGAATGATTAAGAATCCACAAAAGACTAAATTGAATCTCTATTTTTAACTATAAATATATACTCAAAGTTGAAGAAGAATCCACAAACTCAGAAATCCTAAAAACCAAAGTTACTCATAAAATCTTAAGAGCTCAATACTTTCTAAGTGTTTTGAGTTTTAGAGAAACATCAATTCAAAGTAAAATATTCTAAGTGATGTAGTGTGGAAAAACAATTGAAACAATCTGCTTAATAGAAGCAAAATCGAATCAGTTCCAATCTCTTGTTACCAGCCCAATAGCGGCTTTAGTTTGCCTCTAACAATCTCTAGGTTTCAAGTTGTGTATAGAAGAATTGACTTGTAGGATCAAGGTGGAGTTTGCCTCAAAAAGTATGTAGGTTCAAATTGTTTTGAGAAAATTGACTTGTAGGGTTAGGTGTTGTTATAGTTCAAGTTTTGAATTAGTGGACAAGTCCTTCTTTGTGAGAGGATAGATGTAGCTATCAAGTTGGTGGTGAATCAATATAAAATCTAATGTGTTATATTTTACTTATATGTTACTTATTTAATTTGTTGCTACTTCTAATCCTTTAAAATAATTAAGTGATCGGTACCAGAATTAGATTAAGAACTCGTAAAAACAATTAAATTTAAATTTAGACAAATAAAATTTAATCTCATTCTCATGTTTGGTCACTTTCATCCACGTGACATGTTGCCTTGGGTTGGCTCCAACCAAAAGCCTAGAAACTTAAATGGGACTGTTTCAACAACACATGAAAGGCATATCGGTGTTGCCTAAATAAAGTGCTCTTGTAAATTTGTACCAATCACACTTCTTTTTGATAAATCAATTTCAACCCAAATACTAGCTCAAATTCTCTCAAAATAGGTATTAAAATCCATAAGTTAATTATCCCATTCCCCTTTGCTCAAAAGTATTTTCACTGACCTTTACTTCTTGCAAATATGCCGCTTCAAAAAACTTTTAACCTCTCCTTTCATGCTCTATTTTACATTTTCTTACTATAATCATATTCTAGTGCATAAATCCAAACATATTAGCATGTATGTTTTATGATCTATATCATCTTTGATCTATCAAAGATGAGGTTATAAGAACATGTGATTCCATAACAAAATAAATCATCAAATCAAACAATGTGGGAATTGCAGCACAAGATAACTCACAATTCTATACACAACCGCACACACACACACACAAAATAGATAATCGAGGGAAAGACACAATTTTTAATTGACTATAATTTGTGATCGATATGATTTATGCTTTGACGTTTAATCTATAAAAACTCATTCTAATTATCATTTTTAAGCATGATCAATCAAACAAAGTCTATTTTTTCTATGTGTGGTGCTTACTTGCACTTATACTTTTTTTAGTTTTAATAAATATTTTTCATCACTTTACTTAACAGTATTTTAAATAGTTAAAGAATGCACACCCAAAAGACAAAGTTGTTCATCAACATAATCATTTAAAGAAAAGAGAATTAATGAAAATAAATTATTGAGAATTTTTTAACCCGGACTAAATACATAAACATAACTATTCTACCAAAATAATTAATTAGAAATTTACAATTAGTCGTTAGATATTCAACTCATTTAGACATCTCTGTATCTAGAAAGAAAAAGATAAATCATTCCCACGTAAAAATAAAAAACAATAATCATAAGTCTTCAATTTATATCCAGAACCAGTCTACCACAAATGAAAATTGATTAATGCAATCATTGGACTGATTCATTAATTGCTAGCTAGGGACGATATATATATTTGATACTCTTATATGACTTGTAATTTTCTATAGGACGGCTTCAATTCGAGTAAAAAAAATAGACGACCTCATTAGTGTACAACTTTAAAAATAATTTGTTGTAATTGATCATAGAGTCTCTATCTCTATGTGCACAAGAGTCACATATTTATTCTCTGACTTAGTTATTTAAGGTGTTTGAATCATTTACCAGACCAATCATATCTATATTGGTCCAATGAAAAAAAATTAAATTTTGATTAAAGTAAATCATTCAACTATAAATAATAAATGTAGTATACTTGTGTAATACCTACGATTTCTTCAAGAAAAGTACTCCAAATATATTCAAATGAAATAAATGACAATCTTCCAGAAGAGTACTCCATAAATAAGGAATTAATAGAGGAGGAAATAAATTGGGTGACTTAGATTTTAATTTTAAGGACGGGTCTCATATATACTAAAAAAAAATATTATGTATTTAAAATTTGTCATAGATCCGTTTTTAAGATATATATTTATCTTTTTAGAAATTTGACGAAGTCTAAAAATCTATTTAAAAATTTATTTTATTATTTTTGTAAAAAAAAATCTACACCACATTATATAACAAGTGATGTAGATTTTTGTAAATTAACCAATTAATATGTTCACGAATTTGAATTTGAATTTTATTTTGATATTTTTTTTTTGAAGAAGTAAGTTTTATTTTGATATTTATCATAATTTTTTAGAATATATTTAAATGTGTAAAAATAAATAAATTATGTAGACCAACATGTTTAAATTACAAAAATAAATATTAACAAATTTATGAATTAACACAAAATTTAATATAATAGAGTTATTCAACTTTAGTTCTGGGAAATTTACAACTTCATTTTCTATCCAGTCGATTTGATATTTTTTCACCCCTATGTAAATATCATGTTTTGCAATAAGAACTAAAAAATTATTATACTCTATTAATGTAAAGAACGAAAAAACAATCATCTTTTGAGTCTCAATAGTTTGTCAAATTTCTACAGAAGTACTAGAATAGTAGAAATGTGATCTTGTATTTAACATTTAAATTTCAGTTTGAATTTCAGTTTGATAATGTATAAAAAGAGTAAATTACCAAATTAGAATCTAAAATTGTGAGCTTTGAAAATTTTAGAAATTAACAAAAAAAATCTCCATTAAATTGAATCATGTGAGTCAAATTACTCTCTCTAGCAAATAACTTTGTCAAATGTGTTGATGTGCCACTTTAAGTAACAATGTAGTTTGTTCATGTCTAAGCCATGTCATAGGAAGCATATTGATGTTCCTAAATATATTCCTTTAATTTTGTAAATGTGAAAAATGAATGTGGTGGCACGGACATTCACAAAAGGTCAATAAAGTAATGACAAAAAGAAAGATCATCAATAGTCCTAGAAGATACAAATGCACATAAACTAATCTGGCTGTATATATTGTAGAGCAAAAACAATGCCAAAATCAAGACTCTAATTTTATGGTATAATTTATTATTTGAGAATTTTATCATTTATTCCAATCATGAAATACCATAGCTATAATTATTCGAAAGTTTTATCAGAGTTGCACCAAAAACATGTGTTCTCTAAATAATGAAAAGCATCACAAAATTGATTTTCAATTGCTGATTGTTTTAATAATATGCAATGTGAATTCAATTATATTTTTTTAAAAGTGTGATCTTGAAATAAATCAATTTTCTATTTTATTTCATTGTTTTTTTCACGAATTTCAATTGACATTTGTGGCGGTTGAAAAAACACAAACTGACATTAATTATTTTTTAAATCTGAGTATGAATCAATCTAACTTTACTCAACAATTATGAGAGATTCTTAGAGATAGTCAAATTCAAAGCATTTAAGAATGAGAAATCTTGTATGGCTTGAATCAACAAACTAAATTGAAAAGTACTCTTGTGGTTCTTAATATCATCATAATATACTTAACTTGATATCTTTGTGTTGGATTCAAGTGTGACTAGTTTGGTGTTCCTCCCACATTCTAAACTCTCCAATACATTGTTTACTTTTAGTTATTGATCTTCTTGATATTGTTGCTCAATATGACATTGCCTAGTAGCAACGAATTGAAGGTTGACATATATTTAAATCAATGCAGATTCTTAAATTTATTTTTATCTCTCACATGATGAAGAATAATTAGAAATTGCTAATGAATTGTTCAAGTATTACAAAGAAAACAATCAATGTATTATAAATGCAATAGCAATAGTAAGATTGTCCAATTAAAAATTGCAAAGTATAAGAGATGGTGGTTATCATATCATATATTATTAATGAAGTGTGTTTATTTTGTATAAAGCAAAATATTAGCATTGCAAATATAGATGATACACTCATAACCATACAGCAAAAGATTGCATGCTTGTTCATAAGTGATCACAACTTGTAGGGTGATAATGCAGAAGCTCCAATTCCACTTGCAAAACGATGTGTCAAAAACTCTTTAAAAGAAGTATCTCTGTATATTGGTAGACTTTTGTTTGGATAACAGTTCCTTAATTGGACCAATCACTTTTGCCATATCTTCTTCTGAATGATGATGTGTTCTAAAAATGGATGTAATTGAAATTCTTGGGCCAACATGTTTTGCTAATACTTTGTGCTGAACACTTGTGAACTTGTTATTATTCACAAACTGTGGAAAAAAGTGAAACTAGCCGGTATGTTTGATGATTAAAATAACTAAAAGTCATATTCAATGACGAAAATGATTGACAAAAATATATAAATATGTTTTTGTAATTTTGATACATTTAATTACTATTGTAACGTTATCTCGTCTATTTAAAGATCAAAATGATTGTTTATTCCTTTTTATTAATTAATATTTTGTATCGAATCAATATATATCATATTACTATAATAAATCTATATCATGGATTTACCATTTCAAACAATCATACAC
Organism: Cicer judaicum; assembly: GCA_037974835.1. Classification (NCBI taxonomy): domain Eukaryota; kingdom Viridiplantae; phylum Streptophyta; class Magnoliopsida; order Fabales; family Fabaceae; genus Cicer; species Cicer judaicum. Next base: position 1,530,668 of record JBBPBS010000359.1, read on the forward strand.
AAAAATCCAAAAACCTCTTATAATAACTCAACTAAACAAGAACCAAGTGTTATTACTTCTTTTGAATATTCACTCACTGTATCACTATGCATGTTTGTTATCATTAGCAACTCATCAAGGATATATAAGTTATCCTATTCGGATAAACGTGTTGATAAATGCTTATCATACAAATGTTTATTTATAAGTTATTTTTATAATAAAAAATAAAATCAAGTTAAATTGTTTTATATAAATTGTATTCATAAAGCTAAGTACCTACCTACCTTATAAAAGTTATAGAAACAACAAGATGAAAATATATTATAGACATATCATAGGTTGCTTCCATAAATTCTTGGAAAGAGTCTCACAAATTGCTTGGCAAATAAGATAATAACATGTTTAATCTTAAAGTAGTATTATGACAAACCTGCAAACTATTGGTAGTTCTTCATCTTTAGGAGGATGAGGTGTCCAAAAAAATGCAAGTGTATCCCTCCAATAACTAGATGGGTCTTGATAAAGGGTAAAATTAGAAAGAGAGACAACGTTTCTTGTAAGATCATGTGTGTCATAATTCAACTTGAAAGAATCCCCACTTCTCACATGGAATCTCAACTTTTTTCACAACTTCATCTCTCAAAACATGATCATCATGGATGCCTTTTAAATCAACTGTAGGGAGACTAAGCTTTGTATTTGATTCACTAACTAAGCCATCATTGATATTAGAGTTTCCACAATAGAACATATGTGGAACTTTTGTGACAGCATTTTCTACAAGTCCTTGGACACCAACCTATGACTCATCAAATTCTTATACTTCACTTTTCCTGTCATAAATTGGAGAATGTTTTTCTAAATCACTTGTTGTGGATACCATGTTTTGAGCATATTATGTGTGCATTAAATTTTTCATTGAGAGAAACGTTGATGGGTTCAAAACAAAGGGGTTGAAGAGAAGTAGATGAGAGGAAAAGGCTGCATTGTTTACGAGGGTGCTTTGTATAATGGACAACTAAATTATTAAAACAACTTGTACTTTAATAAAGCAACTAGATAAGAAGTATTTCATGTTTGTCCTTATTAGTTGAAGTTTCTTACAATCAACCTATTGAAAAAACTATATGTTTGATTAAAAACAAGTATGTCATTTATTAATCAAATCAGATTCTTATGATATTTGATTTCAAACATGATGATAATATATATATATATATATATATATATATTATTTTCACCTATGGTATTCTAGAAGAAATAGGTTGCTGGACTCAAATTGTTGCGTCACTAAATATTAAATACAAGTAATTTGGGAATTGGATTCCCTGCAATAGCAAGTTTACACAATTTGATACAGTAAAATGATCTCAACCTTTAATTTAAAATTGGACGACTCAGATTATACATCAACAAAATTAAGTAAAATGATCTCGACCATCAACTTAAAATTGAACAATTCTGATCTATTACGGCGTCCTGCTGTAACAGCGGGTAATCTAATTCCGTAAACTTGATTCTGGTGTGTAGTGTTAGATCTCCAGAGACCATTATATTAAGTACACACAATATGAAAGTGAAAAAGAAATGCATTATTTTAGAAATGGCCATTGTTTTATATCGACACTTGCAAAATCCTTAGTGCTAGGTGGACCTAAGAATATCATGGAGATTTTAACTTATACTGTAATATTTTTTTTATACACACACTTATCAATTGCAAGTATTGTATAGTTTAAATCACTTATTTTCGTTTAGAATAAAAGAATCATACATATTATTTATATTATCTTATAAAAAAATAAATTCATCAAAAACTTAGACCTAGTAAATTAAAAAAAATACAAATAGATTGTCATATGTCATTTTTTTTTACCAAGTAGTCTAATGACTTGAGTCACACACCTTAAATGTGGAGAAGTGAAGAATGGCGAACAAGGCGGTTGTCTCCTAACCAAGTTTAGGCATTTACATTCACATGACAACAGGTCAAATTCCCATAATTACAGATAAGTTTTGCAAAATGCAAGTAAAAACTATAAAAAGGTAATGTAAAGAATTTCTGGAAAAAAATAATTCTTAATACTCTTCAACATGTTTGCTAAAACAAATTAAAAAAAAAGCTTTCAAACTAGCCAACATGAAATTAGAAAGCTCAATTCAAGAGACAAAAATAACTAAGCTACTAAATCATCCATTCAACAATCATCACACATCTGTGGCCAGTTTATTCCAATACACAAGGACATTCACAAACATAAACAAACCTAAGTTCACATGCAACATTGTCCTCTTATCACAACCACGTACACCTACAATTCATCACACATTATGCAACAACTAACTTTGGGCAACTAACTTTGGGCAAGAGCAAGGAAGAAGATGTCATCAAGCCGGTCATTACTAGGAGAGTTGCCACCATATACCAATAATCCTGCTTGGCCGCCTCGACTAGCACTTGCGAATGCACACCACCCACGGGGCCCTGGATGGCCACCTGATTCCACTTTATCGTCCAACCTCGTCCACGATAATGTTTCAGTGTCTAACGCATAAACTTCACCGGAAAATTGACCAGCACCCATGTGACCTTGATCACTTGGGTCAATTTCCCCACCATATACAATTATGTATTTCCCAATCAAACAAGTGGAAAACACACTGCGGGCCGTTGGTTTCTGCCCACTTGTTTCCACTTGGGCCCATCTCTTATGGGCCAGATCAAAGCAATGTACGTCATCCGTTTCCATTCCAGCGAAACCATAAACAACCCATATTTTTCCTTGGGCCACTATTAAGCCCGGCCCACCTCTTCCCTTACAATTGTCACCAGGAGAAGGAAATTCAACCCACTTGCCATCAACAACATCAAAGGCCCATAAATCATTGAGCCTGCCGGCGACTCCACAACCACCAAAAATATACACACGTCGGTCATCAGCGGTCGTGGAGTGGTAGCTCCGGTGAGGAGGCCCAATATCTCCACTTGAAATCAAGGCCCAATTGTTGGTCTTAGTGTCAAAAGCATAGAGCTCATTGAGTTCTTTGTGTTCAACATCTCTTCCACCAAATACATATATTGTTTCTCCAACTGCAGCCATTGTGACACCGACACGTGGCGGCGGGGTGTCACCAGATACATCAGCAATAGACCATGTCAAGGTATCTAGGTCGTACACGTGTAATTTGTTATCGACAGGGACACGTGGCACAAACTCACCCCCAAATGCATAAACCTTATGTCCTACTACGGCAATAGCATGTGAACTTCTTGCTCCTTGTGAGATTCCTCTTTGATCAAGCTGACACAAGAGTTAAAAAAAATGAAAATTCCATTTTAACAATTTTAGGGGAATATCATGAAGTTTTACCATAAAAAATCATGTCAATCTTTCAAATGATAAAAATTATCAATATTGTAATTATTTTAAAAAACTAAACATATATTAATATTTAAGATTTCTAGGGGCTATAAGTATATTTCAAAAGTATGAAGATGACATACATCATTTTCATCATAATAAATGATCTCAAAATTAAATTTGGAGTAAATAAGTATTTTAATTGTAAGAGTCCTTTAATTTAATCTCTCAATTTTTAAAATAGTAAATCAACCTCTTAAATTTAAAAGTATCACTCTATTTAGCCTTCCATCAAAATATTTATTTAGTAAACATTCATCAAAATCAATAAATAAAAACATACATAGTAGTAACTTAAATTACTATATCAAAACAAGCATAAGCCTTTTAAAATTATGGTTCAAATTTTGAAAAGATTACAAAATTGATAGATATTTTTAAATTTAAGAAACTATATTACTAGTTTACCAATTTAGGAGACTAAGTCGACCAATCCTTACAAATTCAAGAACTAACATGCATATTTAGTCATAAATTTGAGTTTTAAATTTTTAAGGGATTAGTTTCTTCAACTATAGTTAGAGTCGGAAAGTGTCACATGTGATTTACAAAAGTGTTACAAACTTCCACATATGTCTTCACATTTAAATAGAGGCAAGAATCTTCAATAATCTTATGATCGAGACAGTGATTTGATTGGTGTTAATTTAACAAATACAAGAGAAACGAATCCAACATAAATTTTGAGGGACTAATATTTGTTTTCCTTATTTCTTGTCAAACTAATGGTCAATTGGGTCCTGTCTCACTCTCAATTGTGAAGACTAGTCATACCATAAAGTTTCTACTTGCAAATACGACATTAAATATGGTTAAAGTTTTGAATGATTTTTCAATCATTAATTCATCATAGACTGTATGTGATATTACCTCACCCTAAAAGATGTTGGAATGTGCAACTCTAAAGTCAAATATAAGAAGAAAAAAAAAATAATAATCATATTTAGTAACCCAAAACATAAGCAAAATTTAACTAACTTCACTCTATTCAATGTTATTTTTCTAAAAATATTCTTCAATCAAACAAGTTCTTATACAAAATTAAATGAAAAGAATAAATAGTTTTTCTCCACAAAAAAAAAATAATTTAGAAAATGTAATTAGTATTTTGATTCCATCTAGAAAAATAAACAAAGGTACCCACTGTTTTAACTTTTTATATACTTCTTCGTTCTTATTTAAGCCGTGCATGTTTAAAAAAAATTAATTGAAATTATTTCATGAGTTTCATATACAATAATAATGATATATTAATAAAAAAAATAATTAATGTTTTATTAATAATACAAAGAGACTATAAAATTCAAATAGTATTTAATTTAAGATGTAATTTAAGACATAAATATGACAAATGAGATATTAATACTTGATATAAGAAAAAGGAAATAATTGAGAAATTGAGTCCGGAAAGAGTAGAAAGGAAATTTAAGATAACTATTTCGATATGGTGAAGAGAAGATAGCATTAGGGATTGAGACTAGAAACTTGATTAGGACCTCAAATATCTATGCTATTGAAAACCTCAGTGGTGTATCACTATCAACAGCGCACGGAAGAATCCCTAAACTAAACCCCCAATTTCTCACTTCACAAACTTATTTCGTCCTTTAGTAACAAAATTCCTTCATATATAAATCATATGATTGAATAAGCTAAACCGAACAGAAAATTGCAAAGAAAGAATAAAAATAAATTTGAAGAGATAGAGTTCAAAAAGCGAGAATATTTGTAAAATTGAGAATAATAATTAAAAAATAGGATTGAATATATGAAAGGAAGGGAAAGAAAGGAACCTTGACCCAATTGCTGTTAAGTACCGCCATTGGTGGAATCCAGTGGAAAGCGAGAATGGTATCGATCTCGTTCAATGTGTTTATGGTATGCGTTTTCCCCTAATATATAAACGTAATTGCTTTGTTTAATTCAGTGTTTATTTCACCAGTAACACCTTTTACGTAGGAAACACGGATAAAAGGAAATAGATATAATAAATATTCGTGACGTTATTTCCATCTTTTTTTTTTATTGTAAAATGCTCATTATTTTATGACAGAGAGAGAGTGAATTGTATATTTAAATCATACATAATATTTCGTCAAAAATAATAAATATCTTTGGGGTGGATTTAACTTATGCTATCGATTTGGTCAGTAATATATGAGTATCTCTCTTAATGGTATTTGAATTTTAAAGCATGCACTCTCTCTAGTGAACTCTTGGAATTCAACTCACACAAAATGAAAATTTAATTAAAATAAATAAATAATGAACACCCTAAGAGTGGTCCCCAATTTACAAAAAATATGACTTGATTCCTCATCCTTTAAAAAGGTTGTTCGGATGTAGCTTGAGTTTAGCTTATATTAAAAATATAATGTCCGAATTTTGTATTTTACCTGTAAAACAGTTCATTGCTATGATTTGGTCTAATTTTTTTTAAATCTAATTAAAATTTTATTTCATTATTATTTTATAAAAATCAACATCTTATTTACAAGTGTGCTTTTATAAATAGATAAATTAATTAATTTATTAATAATTAAATTTTATTTTAATATTTAATATAATTTTTTAGAGTATATAATATTATATTATATCCTATTTGAATTTTATTGTATAATAATATGGTTAAATATGTCATGGTATAGATCAGTATGTTTAAATTATAAAAAATATTTGAAAATTTAGAATTTAACACAAAAACAAAATTTAATATTATAGTAATAATAATAATAATAATAATAAAATTATATATTTATATTTAATTAATTACATCAGTCTAGTATATCTAGAAGTCATTTTCAATGACCTTAGTATGAACTTCTTGGTGAAATAGGATTTCAGAAAATCTTGACCTACTTCCACTTCAATTTAGATGTTGTAAAAACAAATGTTCTTTGGTGATAATAATTGAGTTTGATAAAAACAAAATTGAAAGTAAAGTAATTTATTTTTAGCATTCAAGCTTGTAAGTTGAAGTATCATTCAAATTCATAATAAAAAAGAATTTATGTATCAATTCCATAATATTTTGTTTATAGTTGTAAATGTTAAATCTTTTCACCACCATTTTGTTTTTTGGTTTGAATCGATCACGATCGCGTTTTGCCATTGTGTTTCTTTTGTCTACACGGTGGTTGATCCAAAATTCGAACAATTGAAAGTTTGTGGTTATTAATTTTTTATTTCTTCCGTGATCATAAGAAATTAATTCTGAATCATGCCTTGATGATGTGAGGCCACAAGTTGAATTTTTACGACTATTTTAAATAAGTGCCGCATGTTCACTGTCCACTAATTATTTTTTGGTTTTATAAAATAGCTTTAATTTTAAGATTCTGGTTCAGGTGTTATCCGATTTCAATTATGATTGTTAATTAATATTAAAATTGTTTTCTCCGTACGAAGATTTGTGAATTTATGCTTCACTTGAAAGGCCTAGATCATGCCTTGTTGTCAGAGAGAGAGAGAGACGGGGGTCTTTTTAAATTTTTATAATTTTTTAATATTAACACGTTATTATAAAATTTTGGCTTTATATCTTTTTTATACGATAAACTTTTTTTACTCAATATATTAGATTTTAAACACTTTTTTCTAGAAAATGCATCATTTATATTTTTCTATTTAGAAAAAAAAAAACTCAATTAAAAAAATGAAGTACAATATTATAAGTTTGATGTGCTTAAATATGTTAATTTTCAGGTGTTGTTTATTATTGGTAAATTATGTTAAAAGTTAGTTGAGATTTAGAGTAGGCTCCATATATAAAAACTAAAGCAAGTTCTAATATGAAATATTTGGAAGTCTATAATATTTTTTAATAAAATTATTAATCTTTTTTACCAAAAATTACTTCTTAAACACTTCAGAATATAAAATTATTCATTAAATTAATATAATAAATTTCTATAGTATATTTTTTTCAATTGATAATAAAGTTAATTGATTTACTATTTGTTGAAACAATATTAATTTTAGATAAGATTTTACTAGCTTTAATTTTGAAAAAATTAGAATAAGGTACTTTTTTTATTGTGTAAAACAATTGAGACTTTTTTATTAAACAGAAATTTAATTATTTTAGTGACTTACCTTTAGGCCAGTTCTTATTGAGATAAGTAAATCAAATTCTTATTTATTGATTGCCAGGGTTTTATGACTTGTAGTGGCTCTTCCGGTGTCAAGAACAACCATAAAATTAACGTGCATTTCCAGCACATAAAATTATAAAAATAGACTACACAACAAAATAAAATATGTTTTTCTCAAACATTACATGTTTATTTATACTTAAGATGGTATTATCGTTTATTTTAATTCTATGAAATAACCACGCACAACGTTATAATTAAAGAGTTTAGTTTTTTTTATATTTATTTGCCAATATTAACTTTAGCTATATCTAAAAATTTCTATATATAATGTGCATTTGAAAATTTATTTTCTCTTCACTAAATTATAATTTTAAATTTGTTGGCTCTGTCCCTGCTTGTTGTAATTCCACAAGTATTTCTTTATAAAAAATATCACAAGTTGAATATACTACTATTAATTATTTAACAGCATCAATTTTTACAAAAGAAATTATTTATGTTATATCCTAAAAGTTTAACATTTCATCATGTTGAAGGACATAAAAACACTTTTACTAGTTACACCCATTTTTTTCTAATTACACCCCCTTTATAGAAAGAAAATGGCCAAATTACCCTTATGGCAAAATCAAATTTACTCATTCACTTATTTTCACTATTTTTCTCATTTTCTCCTTTCTTCCTCCTCTATTTTTGCAATTTTTGCAATCAATAAAGCAAGTCAAAATTCGCACCATTTCCTTGAACACTATATTCTACCAAATGTTGACTTTTTATCCTCTTCTTACATTTATGTGAACTTGATTCTTATGCCTATTTGATTTCTTTTTTATTTTCTTTCATTGTTATGGATGTGTTGTATAGATGTTCGTAAATTTACATATTTTTTATGTTTAAAGTGTTGTGTTCTAAGATGTTAGGCATTTATGTAATCTTAGATGTACGAAATCTCAGTTTACATAAAATATCATAATCACATAATATTTTTTAATATGTTGTTATATTTATCTACATTATATATTTACACAGTTTCACTTTACGTATATTATAAGAATCACTTAATATTTTTAATAATTATCTCTATATTTGTCTATCGTATATGTTTAGACTGTCTCAGCTTATGTATATTTAACAATTTAGCTTTATTTTGGAAGAATGAATTGCTGGGAAAATTGGGATAATGTGTTGAATAGGTTTTTTGTTTGCCAATACATTTTTTGTTGGTTAGTGAAAAAATATATATTTCTGTGTCCCATGGCAAGTACCATGGTATCAAGTCATTATTATTATTATTATTTGAGTTTAAAGGAGATATACTGATATTGTAAAGATATTTTTACACTGTACATCAATCAAAATGCAAAAATTCTTTGATACTTGGTGTTTAAATTTATGCAGAATTAAAATAATAATAATAACCGTTATGGTTCCGCTTCATTATATTTTTCCGTCATATGTACTCCTTTTGCTTACCAATTCACGGGCATGGCAGAACCTTTCTTAATTTGAAATTAAAAAAACTTCTGTGAGAGCACTGTGAAAATGGTCCTTCACAGTTAATTGAAGCCATCAACTTTTGAAAATGGATTTGGGTAATAATTTTGTCCTTCTCCATATCTATTCAAATTATACAGCAACCTAGTTATTCTCTGTGTTAGAAATTTATAGTTCAAGAGGAGAAAATTCATATTGATAACAAGGGTAGAGAATATATTAATACTCTTTAGAATTGATGTTGAATTGAATTAATTAAAAAAGGTTATGTAAAATGAATTTATCATGCTTTATTTATAAAACTTATAAATGAGTAACTATTAATTATTTAGTAACAACTCTTAACTAACTCTTAAAGTATCTTCAACTAACTCATCTATCCAACCATTTACCCTTTAACTAACTTATATTTTTTAAAAGCATCCCACAAACTCAAAACTGGAAAATCAACCACTGAGTTTGAAGCAAAAGTCATGACCAAAAAAAGGGGTCTAACTTTATTAAATTGTGATTCAAAAGAAATAAATCAATATGTATAAAACAAATAAGTCAATCAAAAAGAGATCCTCCTCTGTTTCTAACTTGGTATATGTGTATTGTTGAAATTTTCATTACAATTCAATGATAATCTTTATTAGTAAGTGAGTCATATTGAAGAGGGATAACATTTTTTATGCAGAGGAATTGAAAGAGCAGGGTTTTTGCCTGGTCATCGTGGCATTGTTACATGATGATCATGATCACCAAAATAGTAAGACATTTTCTAGTACAATAGAGACACTTACTTAACATGTCATGTTAGCTTAGTTAGATACTTTACTTCATTAATTGTATTGTACACGTCCTAGAGTGTGTTTGGATGGAGTAATTTGAAATTCAAGAGAAATTAGAATTTTAGTTAATTCTAATGTTTCAATTGAATTTCTTTAATTTTTAAATTTTGTTTGCTTTTTTTTAAATTGGGTTATTTTTATAAATTTCAAAAGTTTTGGTCTAAAATAAAAAATTAAATTTGGGCCAAAAATGACATTATGCAAAAAGTTGATGAACTATTTTGCAAAGTTTTAGGGACTAATGTGCAAAATTTGAATATTTTTAGGAATCAATTTGAAAAAATAATAATAAAATATTTAGGGACTAATATACAAATTTTAAAACATAGAAAGTAAAAATTATAAATTTAAAAAAACTATATAAATCATTTTATGATTCATATTTTATAACGTAAAGAAGAAATTTAAAATTATATAGTTTAGAAATTGTACAGTAAAATAAAACATTAATATCTAAAATTATTTTCATAAACTGATTTTGTTATCATCAAAATAAATAGAATTTTGTTGTACCTAAAATCAATATTGTTCTGATAGAGGGAATGGTTCCAATTTTATTTCTTACTCTAATCTTTCAAATCTTTCAAAGTCACATGTTTGTTTTACCCTGTCACTTACCACACATAGTGAGCCTAGAACTTATGCAAAAGCTAGTAAGCTTTAGTGTTGGAATCAAACCATGCAGACTACTTTTGTCTACTAATATATTTTTATTTATTATATCTCAACTCATCTAGCTACTAGTAATAGGAGTATTTTAGTAAATTAAACTCATTTTGTTATTGAAGTTAACACAACTTATCATTTTTTTTTTAAATGTACATAATTCAAATCCAAACGAGACACTTGGAATAAAGGGATGAAGGATAACATTTCAATCTTGTGAGATGAAAAGCCATTTACACTTTCCAAGTTCTTATATTGTATGTGAAATGAATATTATCAGAAGACAATCCTCCTCCAAAATATAGAGAAACCAATATTGCTGATTATGTAACCTACTACCATGCAAAAGGGCTTGATGACAATTCTTCTCTTCAACATTTCAAGCTTTGAGTAGGATAATGTGGATTGAGCTGGTTTATTTAGCATGATAAATGAATAAACTAAACAAGTTGAAGTTGGAAAATAAAAGCAATTTTTATGTTCAATATGATTGTAGATCTTATTCTTGGACATGAAAACCTGTGCTATATGCATATATCTTGCAACTATATATTGCTCAGTACATACATACCTATTTCTAATGTTTTCTTGGTATTGGTTTTGAAACATATATTTAATATGAAATTACAGCAGTTATATTTAACATATATTTCTAATAGTTATCTTGCACGAGATTTTACTAATTTTTTTAGTGCTAACTGCTAACAAGAATTGAAGCTTTTTATCCATAAAATGGTGGTGGGATAATTAACTCGTAATTAATTTTACATAATTAAAAAATTATATTTTGTGGCACTTTCCGTATGTCTACTTACCAATATTTGGATTTGAATATTTCACCCAATAATACAAGGAAAATATTTGAGAAATACTCAAACACTCATTTGACACTATGAAATAAAAGAAATATATATAAATGATATGTAGGTGTTGTTATAGGAAGAAAAAGATAAAGAAAAAATGATGTATTAAATATGTGTATAAAAATTAATGTTTTGTCAAAAAAAAGTTAAATATGTTCAAAAGTTGATTATCCGAATAGTATAATATCCTTAACTCATAAGCTGCTACACATGAATGACGACAGGACACAAAAATAGAATAGCATCTGAATTATATGATAAAACATTTGCACACAAAAATCAGACTATTTTAGAAGTCATTCTCTTGTTGCAGTACATAACATGGCACATAACACTATTTTAGAAATCAAACACTAGTTGCAGTAGCAGTACATAACATACACAATTGTCAACATTTACTTTACCCTGAAAATGTGCTAAGAAAGCAAGTTCATGAGATGGCTGCAAAATTGTGAGAAATTTCGAAGTACGTATATAATTTATAACATTGTGAGTGAAAAATATGCAAGCATGGGTCACTTTATATAAAGTTAAAACAGATTATAAGAAACACCAGATTAATTAATCCATATATAATTTATCAGCAGGGAAGCAATTAAAGAAATAAAAAAAGGCAAAGAAATTGCGGAATAAATCATGCCCGAGCATGGCCAAATCCTGATATGTGGTACAATGTGACTTCAAATCACAACTTACATCTCAAATTAGACAGATAGAATTAAGTATTAATGATATCATGATAAGGGACACCTAAGTAGTATCAAGAAGAAGATCCCTAGAGTTTAAGCCAAGGAAACTAATTTAAAATTTAATTGTTAACATTTGCTATAAATAAATAAAAAAACTTAATAAATTTCCATAATATATTACATGAACACCAAAGATTCAGCCTAAGCAACTCAATCCATCAATCGGTGACTTTACCCCACAGATAACTTTAACAAGTATTTTCATTCATATCACTGTCATCGGGTTGAGAATTAGCCAACTCAACCTTGCTATTCGCTGCAATTGGTGGTATAACTATTCATCAAAACCACACAAGCATCATATAAAAACAAGATCGAGTTTATTGAAAAAAGAACAATTTGCATAGTAAGTTTGACCAGCACGAATGGAAATCCTGCAACTCATAAGCTCAAAAATCCAGTGATTCAACAAACAAATAATCCGGACGTACAAGACAGACTGATACACAAAAAACTCAAGATACTGAACTTTAAAAGCTCAGTTAACAGTTTAAATGACCAGAACATAAGCTAAGTTGATAAATAAAAATAAAACAGATTAAATAATTTAAAGCTTGTCTTCGAACTCGGAGAGTGGAGTCATCTGCTCCTTCAAACCCTTCCTCTTACGAATATCAGTAACAAGTGTTGCAGCTTGTGATCCAGCCTCCAATGGATCTGATGACATCATATCCCAGTGATCAAACACACACTGTGGGAAAGCCTGTCCTGATGTTGCAGCCCTCAATTGGCTGGAGAATCCAAAGGACTCAACGACAGGAAGGTATGCCTTGATGTTGTAAAGTGGAGTACCAGGCCTCTGCATTTCTTCGAACACATGTCCACGTTTCTGATTAAGAACACTGTAGATACCACCAAGAGCTTGCTCAGGTGCTTGGATTTCCACAAGGTAAACAGGCTCAAGAAGCCTGGGTTTGGCTGTAAGCTGTGAGGCATAGAACACTCTCCTGGCAGTAGGAATGATCTGACCACCTCCTCTATGGATAGCATCAGTGTGGAGTACAACATCACATACTTCAAAACAAATGGCTCTCATGTTTTCTTCTGCCAAAGCTCCTTCTTTAGATGCCCACTGGAATCCAGCAACAACAGAATCCTTGATTTCATTCAAATACTGGACTCCCTTACACATATCAACCACCATGTTGGGTCCAGTGGTCTCAGGTCCAAAACACCAAATTTTCTTAGCGAGATCCTTATCCCAACCATACTGCTCTGACAAGATTTTAGAACGGTTTTTAGGGTCATCCCTTGGTCCAATTGTGCCTTCATCGATGGCCTCTGCAAGCCCATCTTCCAATGGTCTTGCTTCCATGTACAACCTGTTGTGCTTGTTTGGTGATTTACTCATCACAGTGCGGCATGATCTGTCAAGAACAGTCTCACGGAATGACACAACGGGGTCAGATTTAATAATTTCAGCCCCACCCATGAAATCATCCTGCAAGTCCTTCAAACAAATCTCAAGATGAAGCTCTCCTGCACCAGCAACAATGTGTTCTCCAGATTCCTCAATTGTACAAACAACCATAGGATCTGACTTTGCCAAACGTTTGAGACCTTCAACAAGCTTGGGAAGATCAGAAGCAACCTTGCACTGAACAGCAACACGCACAACAGGTGAGACAGAAAATTTCATTGCTCGGATAGGATGAGCATCAACTTCCTTCTCATTTGTCAATGTAGCATTCTTGGTGATATATTGATCCAAACCAACCATAGCAACAGTGTTACCACAAGGCACATCTTCAACGGTCTCCTGTCTCTTTCCCATCCAAATGACGGTTCTCTGAACACTTTTCACATACAAGTCTTTCTTTTCACCAGGGACATAATTTGGTCCCATAATTCTGACTTTCAAACCCGTTGAAACCTTACCAGCAAACACACGACCAAAAGCAAAAAACCTTCCCTTATCAGATGCGGGAATCATCTTAGAGACATAAAGCATAAGAGGTCCTTCAGGATCGCAGTTTCTGATAGCATTAGCATATTGATCATCAAGGGGACCTTCATACAAATTCTCAACACGATACCTCTGAGCAGTTGATGGAGAGGGAAGATGAAAGATCATCATTTCCAATAGTGCGCTGCTAGCTGGGAGCCAAGTCTGCATGACACGTTTCATCAATGCCTTACCCATCAAGTCTTTCTCTTCAGACTTCATGGTGACTCCTAGCTTTGTTAGCATAGGCCACAACTTATCCTTCTGGTCATTCATACAAGTGTTAATAATCTGCTTGATAGGCTCGTAACAGAATTGAACAAACCCACGTTTACAAGAAGGTGAACCAGTATTCTTTGTGGTCCATTTCTTTGTGGCTGGATCAAAAAAGTTTTCACCCCAGAGCCTCTCCATCATCTTGGATTCATCGACCCCAAACTTTGAGGCATACATTTTTGCAAAGTTGGTCAGAGTAAATGCCCAACCGTGCAAACCAGCAGAGAAAGCAACGGTTCCTTTCTCAGGATACACCTGAACATCACCGAGCAATGGATCTTCATAGGTAGCCATAATCACATTAGCATTCTCAATAACCCTCTGGAATGTCTGATAAGCCTCCTCTCCATCCACCTGAAGCTCAAGGAAGCATCTGTCCATCTTGTTAACAGTCAGAACAGGCCTAATCCTTTCACCAAGAGCCTGTCGCAGCACAGTTTCAGTTTGGACACAAACACCCTCAACACAATCCACCACCACTAGTGCTCCATCAGTAATACGGAGTGCAGCAGTAACCTCAGATGAGAAGTCAACGTGTCCAGGTGAATCAATGAGATTAATGAGATACTCATTCCCATTACGCTCCCCCTTGTAACTCTTGAGAGATTCATCAGACATTTCATAGTACAGAGAAATACCGGTAGACTTAATAGTGATACCACGCTCAGCCTCATCTGCACGGGTATCTGTCATCCGGACATCACCAGCAACCTCTTGTGCAATAATTCCAGCAGCAGCAACAAGGGAATCTGTCAATGTTGATTTTCCTGCAAATGGACAAAAATATATTATTTTATCATCATTTAAACAAGTAATTAGTTCTTGTAACATAACATGAAAAAATATTACAAAGCACTCTCATAGAGTAAAACATCTATTATAAAATGAACAAAATATTACTAAGCATTCTGATAAACATTTTTGACATCATTATCATTGGCATACATAACAGATCCTATCTAGGCAACATCAAATATTGAATTACATATTATAATTAAAAGTGTTTTAGCATCCACAAAATAACAATATTTAACGTTCAGTTACAAATAAAATTATAATAGTTGATAGAAAATAAATTTAAAAGCAATAGAAATACTAAAAATGAACAAAATGTATGTGGCTACTAAACTTCAAAAGCGATTATAGTAATAGCCTAGAGACTGAAAACATAACATAAATATTATAAATAACTTTTCCTATCAAATATAACAACAAAAAATAAAACTTTATAAACTATAATACTAATATTTTTGTGGTTAACAAAAAAGTGAATCTGTGAATGAATCCATACCATGATCGACATGAGCAATAACAGACATATTACGAATGTTATGCTTATAGTCCATAATACGACGCAACTCATCGGCTGTAAACTTCACCTGCAAATATCACATCACAATTCAGATTATTAATATTCAAATTCAAACTAAACAAACAAAAAAAAAAAACAATTAAGTATCGTCGATTAGCATCTTACCATTTTGACTAGTCTTTTGTATAGTCCACAAACAAAAACGAGTATCAATCAAGGCTGAAACAGAAAAATCAAAAATAAAAGTTAATTAATTATAGATTGAAGATGATATTAGGAATTGTAGATGCAAAAAAGTGAAATAAGCAAAATCGAAGAACGATTAATGATGAAAGGCTTACTGAAGAAATCGAAGGGAGATGAGATCTGTTTTCCACCAACGGCTGTGTGGAAGAGAAATAGTGTGATGGATGGTTACGAGAAAGGGTGATTTTTTTTGTTTGTTTGTTAGGTTTTTATTGTTAGGTTTTTAGGGTTGCCGCTTCTCGTTGTGAACGCTAAACGCTATTGATAATCTTTGGGCTTTTATTTGGTGGATCTGGATATGGCCACTTCTACATATGGCCCAATACAAATGGAACCTTCTACTTCTTTTACAAAAAAAATAAAAGATATAAATTTAGAATAAAAGTACGTAAAGTAATAAGTGAGGTATTTAAATGTATTATTTTTGAAGAAGGACTTCTAAATATATAGATTTCTTCCATAATTGAATTAACTCAATTTAATATTGGAAGATAGACTTTAAATTAAAATTTTAAATAAAACTCAAATCAAATTAACTTGATGTTGAACTTTATCCCACGTAACATTGATTTCGGTTTTTTTTTTTCTTCGTCTCATAGAGAAATTTTGAGAGTTTATATTAGATTTTATAAATAAATAAAAAAGTAGAATTTTGTTATCTTAAAATATAGACCAAATTTTCGGTGGCCCTTTAATTTAATTTTAGTTAATTTTTTAATTTTTAATTTTTTTATTTTTTTAATTTAATTATTTATTTTAAATTTAAATGATAATTTGTATTTTATGTTTTAAAATATTAATAATATTATCTTTATTTTTATAAAAAATCATCAAAATTTTCAAATAAAATCTATAAAATTAATAACCATCTTCCATATATAATGTAAATTTCATCAAAT
>JBBPBS010000359.1:1547461-1612163 GCA_037974835.1 Cicer judaicum
AGTTATTTATTCTTAATGAGTATGTGATATTCTAACACTTACTACCTAACTCTCAATGTATAAATTTTGTTTGAGATTTTTTTTTTGTCTCTTTTATAAAAAATATTCAATTTTTCAATTGTATTAATTTTTTATTTACCAACACGCCTATGATTATGTTAAATCTTTTTATGCAACCTACAATAAATACAGTAAAAAAATAAACTAATTTTCTGTCTTAAATGGTAAGTTGATAAAAATAACGTAAATAGTCAACAAATTTAATACAATAATCAACTTTCTTAATATCCATGATTTAGTCAATAAATTTTTTTATATAGAGACAGTGGTAATATTAAAACCAATTAAGTGATATTTTATCATTGTAAGTTTGACTATAAAAATTGTATTCAGTTAGTATTACATTATTTTATTCGCCTTTAATGAAGCATGTGAACTATGTTTTCTTTATATATTTTATTGTGAGTTAAATTGATAGTGTTTTTTATATATTAATAAATTATTATTTATGAATTTGTGTTAATTTGTTGGAAATGAATATAAGTCATAATTTTTAAATTTTTATTATAATTTTGTATTGTAAATTGAATAATTTAACTTTATTAATTAAATTATATAAAAAAAATCATATCTGATATTAATATCGTACATGTACCTCCATTGATTTTTTTATTGATGTATTATAGTCCTCCATTATTTTTAAGTATTCACGTTCATCAAATATTTTAAATGTTAAAAATAATTGATATTATAATTGATGTGTATATTTTAAATGTAGGTTTTACTAAAGAAAAATGATATTTGAACACGACACAATACTAGACACCACCATTCAATATATTTTTTTCAAAAATCGATATTGATTTTAGAGATTCTGAATATTTTTGTGACATTTTTTAGTTAATTTATCAATTTAAATTTTTTTATAAAAAATATTCAAAACACATTATTTATTTTACTATATCTAATCAATCTTACTAAGTTTGATGTATTTTTTAATTTTAATATATTTTATTTGATTTTATTAATATAATTTTATTTTTTAAATATTTTATTTATATTTTATTAATTAAATTAATAATTTTTCAAAAGTTAAAAATAAAAAAAAATATAGTAGATGGTCGCATTCTAGGGATGCGACCTACTGCTAACAAAAATTAATCATTTACTTGGTTGCATATACAACTTCACTAAAAGAAGATAATTTGATATATGTTTTTAAAAATGAGACATTTTAATTAAATTTTTTTAAAAATAATATATTAATAAAAATAAAATAAAAACTGTTGAATGTATTATTTTCAAGATTAAATATTTATTTTTAATGTCTTAATAAGTGCCGTTAAAACATTCGATAATATTTCCTTTTATATATATATAAAACAGTTGGTAGTTATGCTGCATGACCTGTTATCAGCGGTTTTGATTTTCAGTACCACCATCATATTGAATTAGAAGACCTGACTAGACCTTACCCCATAACTTGTGCTGAGACTTGCAAAAATTTGGGAGAGGGGTATTGTGCTCTAATTCTTGTTACTTACAGCCTTCAAAGAAGTCGACTGTTTATGCGTTATGCGACTCATATTGACAAGGCCCTGTTCAGAAAATTTAAGGCCTAAGGCAAAAAATATAAAGAATCAACACAACTCAAGAAATATAAAGACTCAATAAAATAATGTTCATTCATTTAAATTATACTATTTACATACAAATATAAATTCATCTTCCTTAAGAATGTAATGGAAGAATTAACGAACAAATTTACAATATTCAAGTTTATAGAATAAATGATAAAAAATTTATCATAAATAATGTGATAAAATTAAAGTGACTGAAATATCATGCCTCATGATTTGCAACGTTAAGGACCTAATTATTAATTGAATTAGTAATTGATCGAAATTGATATTAATAATATGAATCAAACGAATAATGCAACAAGATAAAAAATCAAATGAACACCGCATCAATCAAGACGGAAAATCAAACATAGTCGTACTAAAAACATCGAAATCACAAAATAAAATCCGATCTATATGAAAACCGGTTATTTAGATCAAAACAAAGAAAAAATATGCACGAATGTAATTTTAGATCAAAATATGACAAAAAAATCACACATTTTCGTTGAAAGAAGTAGATAAAAAGAAACTTAAAGAGAATATGAAATTTACGTCTCAAAGAAAATTAAATTGAAAAAAAATTAGTTTTTGGTGTCACCTACTTATGTATGTAGAGTAATTTGGTTTGTTTTAATTGGATTTTGACTAATTTATTTTATAAAACAAGGATTTTAAAATTCACTTACAAGTTTTTCATAACGTAAAAAACATGCTATATATAAAAGCAATTTTAGTAAAAAAATTCAAAACAAAATAAGAAGCAAAA
The DNA here is from genome assembly GCA_037974835.1 of Cicer judaicum. Classification (NCBI taxonomy): domain Eukaryota; kingdom Viridiplantae; phylum Streptophyta; class Magnoliopsida; order Fabales; family Fabaceae; genus Cicer; species Cicer judaicum. The sequence goes on from JBBPBS010000359.1 coordinate 1,549,853, forward strand.
AACCAACATAAAAATATGTTTGCTTCAAAATTTAATAGATTGAAATGACTAGTGCTAACGGAGTTCGATAGCCTATAGGATCTGCCAAAAAATAAATAAATAGAATCTATAGGAGTTTTATGCCAAACAAAAAACATTCCCTATCTAATTAGTCCAAAACACTCTTTTTTATTCAAAATTAAAAACACTAAAGAGCTATGCACTCGTAAAAAAATAAAAAAAGTGTAGTTATTTCTTTTATTATGATTCAAGAGGTTTGTTCATATTTTAGTAGGGGTGGTGGACAAAGTTCACTTATAAATTAAAACTATTTAAAAATTGAATCGAATTGATTTTTAGTTTGAAAAAATAGAACTGAATTGATTTTCATTTTAAAAAATTGAACCGAATTAGTTTATAATTCGGTGAATCGGTATATTTTTAAACCGAATCGAACTGGTTTGTAAACCAAATTTTATATAATTACCTCTAATTATATCTGAAAAAACAAATTCGGTTTTAGTTTTTTCGAATTAAAAATCGGTTCGGTTCAACTTTTCGAACTGAAAACCAATTCGATTCGGTTTTTTTGAATTGAAAATTGATTCGGTTCTAATTTTAAAAAATTAATTCGAAAACAGTTCAATTCTCAATTTTTATAAATCAAGTTCAGTTCAAAAGCAGTTAAATTCAGTTCAGTTCTACAATTTGATTCAACTTTTGATTTTTTTTTTTAACACCCCAACATTGTAGTGTAACAAAAACATGAATATGAGGCTTAATGCCACGGCGTTATTGGCTTTGTGCATTGATATATCAAATTTAATTAGCGAACAAAAAAATTTATAATAAATTATATAAATTAATATCGAAATAAAGAAAATAAAAATCAACAATAATTGTTTAAAACAATAAAATTTGATAATGTTTTAAGAAATCAAATTAATCTATAATTGAATTTATAATAATTAATAATATATTTTTTTAATATAATCAACTACATTATTTATAAGAATTAAACTCGTCGTCAATTTTATTTATTATAATATTTGAACAAAATATTTTATTTGTAATTATCATATAAAAATTAAAAAATGTCAAAACAATACAAATAGTTAAATACATATTATTAGAGTAATTTTTTACTTTCTACTTTCTTCTATTTTTTTTTGTGTACATGGTTTCTTCTAATTCTAATTATAATAAACTTATTTGGATAGTTAAATACATATTATTAGAGTAGTTAGTATACAACTATACTTATTTTTGTCTAAAATAAAATAAAATATAAATAGAAATGAATTAGATAATTTAAGCAACTACCACTCTTTCTTCTCAAAAATCAAACCTTAGTTCTATCTTCTTCTTTATTTATTACAGTTCTATCTTTATTTATTACAGGAGTGATTTAGAATCACTTTGGTTGGAATCACCCTCATATTATTTTATTATCGATTATCATTAAAATAAGTGGCTTACACATATTTTATTTGTGTTCTCTAATTTTATTTTGTGATTTTTCTGTTTTGTGATATTATATAGTTCGTCGTTTTAATTAATCGTTTCTCTTTCTCGTTTTGTTGCGGCATTTTACTTTATTTCAAGTTTGTACTTTTTATATTCGATGAGTGTTAAACTTATAGAAACTAATACTAAATTCAATTTTCTTTCAATCTTACAAATGACTTGTTATACATGTGGTTCAATGTAATGACCACCACTTATCTTTTTATCACTCATCAAACCCACTCATCAAAGTGGAAGAAAGAATTGTAAAACTGTGAAATCAAAAGCACACAAACGCTTTGTACACATAATTCATGTATGCCAATGGTTCAATGTCACAAGTTGGTTCTGTTTCATCTTATGATATTTTTATTACATCACGATTCACCTTATCATTTATCCACGGGGCAAGTAGTGGTTAAAATGAGCCCACCAACAAGCTAACACAACATCACCACATGTAATGTACAACTCACTACTATCCCATGAAGAAGACTATGCAACACTTTTGTCTTCATGTATAATGCACATACGTGTGATGTAGAGGTCCATAGTTCTGTTTCACATAATACTGTGGTCCTTGTGGACTTCATCTTACTGTTACACAAAGCCTAAATTGTATCACTATTTTCAAAGTAATTAAAACATTTTATTTTAATTAGACGTCAGTGTAAAACTAATTTATATTAACTTGTTGAAACATTGATAGTCGTTTGATCAATATCGAACTGTAATTATCCAAACTCGATATACTAAATAATAATATTAGAAATATAAAAGTTAGTTAAATTAGTTACTAAATAAGAAAAGCGAGTTAGATTAGTTACTAAATAGTTAATTTATTAAATATTTGTCGACTCTTTATACATAACATCATATCATGTAGTCGCTTTGTAATTTTATCGTTATATCAATACATAGTTTTACTTTTATTTTCTCTTTTATACATTTAATATTAATATTTTATATATTCTATTAGATAAAATAAAATTAAAATCTTGCAATGTGATGGAAAGATCACAATCAAAATTGATAAATTTTCCAAAGATAGGTACAAGGTAGTATAATATAAACAATTTTTCTAAACTTTTTCACTCTAAGGCCACTAGAAAGACAAGAAACAAAGATGGATTTTACAACTACAGATGAAATTGGATCCAAGTTCAAAATCAACTCTGATAGGCTTCATGAGCTAAAAGCATTTGATGATACAAAAGCTGGTGTTAAAGGTCTTGTTGATGAAGGTGTTATCAAAATCCCAACCTTATTTCATCATCCACCTGATAAGTTTGAAAAGGCCACAAATTCATCCAACACACAACACATTATTCCTGTTATAGACTTTGCAAATATTGCTAAAGATTCAATTACAAGGCAAGAAATTATAAGCAAAATAAAGGAAGCTTCTGAGACATGGGGATTTTTTCAATTGGTCAATCATGGAGTTCCTTTGAGTGTTCTTGAGGATATGAAAGATGGGGTGCTTAGATTCTATGAACAAGATTTTGAGGTGAAAAAAGAGTTATATTCTAGAGATCAAACAAGGTCATTCATTTATAATAGTAATTTTGATCTGTATAGTAATTCACCAGCTCTTAATTGGAGGGATACTTTTGCTTGTCACTTGGATCCAAATACTCCAAAACCAGAAGACTATCCAGTAATATGCAGGTGAGTTCATCTTTGTATATATTGCATCAAATTTTAGGCAACTTTCATCAATATTGGAGTTATTTGTATGAATTATCCATATAGAAATTAGCATCTTAGCAATAAGAAAAATAGGATTTAAATTGTGTCTCAAGTTCTCAACTGATGAACATGAAGAAGGAAGAATTAAAGGTGGTAATCTATGAAGTACCGACACTTCAGATCGAAGACTTGTTCGATATACGACAGTGACACATGTGGTTATATTCAATTAATAAAAAAATTCAAATTATTATTTATGTTGATGAGTCAGTGTGTCAGTGCTTCATAGTAGGTAATACTCAATCATCTATATTTTTTTAAATTATTATCGGTTTATACGTATCATCGTCGTATCTGTTTTTGTGTTAGTGTTTGATCAAAGCTGTGAAGTGAAATTAAACTAGTAATTATAAAGACTAGGAAGTTAAATTTATTTATAGTTTCTACCATAGGGAAATTAATTAATTTATTGGTGATTTCATCTTTTTGTAGGGATATACTTCTAGAATATGGAGAACATATAATGAAACTTGGAATGACAGTCTTTGAATTACTGTCAGAAGCTCTTGGATTGCACAAAGACCATTTAAAAAACTTAGGTTGTTCTGAGGGTATTATGTTACTTTGCCATTACTATCCTGCTTGTCCTGAACCAGAATTAACTATGGGAACCACCAAACATTCTGACAATAGTTTTCTCACATTGCTTCTTCAAGATCATATTGGTGGCCTCCAAGTTCTTCATAAGGACAAGTGGTTCGATATACCTCCAATACCTGAGGCTCTTGTTGTTAATATTGGTGATCTTCTGCAGGCAAGTTCGTCATTACTATTCTTTCTGCTAGATCAAATGACAACATAACGTTTTACTATAAACAAATTGGTAAAACATTAGTTATGGATGTTTATTTCATGAATTTGGATTTAGTGCGACTGCATTGCAGACATCACATCTAGACCGTCCGATCAAGATCAAATGGTTCAGATTTCGAGTTCCGATTTAATTAATTTTAAATCTAAAATCCAAACTTGAAATTAGGACTATCTGATTTTGATTGGACAATCTAGATGTAGCTGACTGCACTGCAGCTAATTACGGTCCTTATTTCATCGCCACAAACTATTTGTTAGAAAAACAAACCCAGTCTAAAAATATATATAATCAAATGCACACACGAACACAAATGATTAATCACATAGTTAGTTATGTAAATTGTGCCTAGATTTGCGATAGCAGGTGGCTAGTGTAGTTTTTTCTATACCATGGTTATATTTAATTGAATGTCCAAGGTATGTTGGTGCTAAATACTTATCATTTCCCTTACATTTTTCAAATTGTGGTGAGAAGTGTCATATTCATATTATTGACCATTACCTAAACATTACCATATTTGCTAAAACATTTCAACCCTGTGTGATGAAAAAGCCGTGTACAAATTTTGTATTTCACAAGTTCATATATTGTATGTGAAATGAACCGTTGGTATATCAAGTGATAATATAAGTAAGAGGATCCATATATCCAGTGTCTTAAGATTTTGGATTAAGATATAGTGTCAATTTCACTTGTGTGGTTTCTCTTGATCTCCAGAATCTCAGACCCCCTCATGACCCAACATGAATGGAGCTAATTATAATTTATATTGAACTGTGCAGCTTGTAACAAATGACAAATTCAAGAGTGTTGAACATAGAGTACTAGCAAATACTATTGGTCCAAGAATATCCGTTGCATGTTTTTTCATGGCAGATTATAGATCAAAAGAAAAACTCTATGGACCTATAAAAGAATTACTATCACAAGACAATCCTCCAATTTACAGAGAAACCAATTTTGCTGATTATGTAGACTACTACAAAGCAAAAGGGCTTGATGGCACTTCTTCTCTTCAACATTTCAAGCTTTGAGTTGGATAATGTGGATTAAGCTGTTTTATTTAGCATGATAAATTAATAAACTAGATTAGTTGGAAAATAATAACAATCTTCATGTTTAATATAATTGTAGACCTTATTATTGTACTTTGAAATTTGTGCTATATATGCCTATGCCTTGCAACTAATATATTTCTAATGTTTTTTTGGTTTGGTTTTGAAACCATGCATGTGAGATGAAACTAGAATCATGGAATTCCAACACATGTTTTGAATGAGATGATGAAAGGAACTTGCTTTTACCATTATCATTGGACTTAGAAAACAATTTACTGATAGGTCTTACTTTGAATTTTTTTTGCTAAATATTATGGTTTGGAATGCATTAATTTAATTATGTTAGATAGGTGTTTATTGTTGTTGAGTAGTGGATTAGAGAGAAGAATTAAAATAAGTCAAATGACTCACATTTACAATTTTAGGGACCACTTTTGTCATTTACACAATCTTTGTGGCTAACAGAATAACAGCTCTTCTAATTAATTCTAGAAGAGGTCTTTTATGCCTATTCTAAAAGTTTATTTGGTAACAGTGCTATTGTGGAAAAATACTTTAGTGCTCACAAATTGAAAACAAGATTCAGACACACATAAATACATATTATTTAGTTATTTAAAAAATATATATTATTTAATTCTTTTTTCATTTTATCTTTTTTATTTTATTTTTGTGAGTATATTTAAATATTGTATTTAAAATTTTGTGACTATAGAAGAGTTTCTCTACTATTGTGTTGTTGATGGAGCTATATAAATATTATATATATACTCTGTTAGTCTAAAGAGTTTTTACACTGATAATAAATTACAACAATTTTATGTTAAAAAATATTTAACTTTTATAATAATTATCTTTAAAAACAAACACTTCATCATTTATTACAATTAAATTATTTTTTTACATAGGAGAATATTTATTCCAAAAGAACGTGAAGGAAGGTGTGATGACAAAAATAAAATAAAATTACTAGTCACAAATAAGGGAAAAACAAATCTAATGGTAGAAGATTCAATGCTTAAGGAGTTAGGTACATGCAAAGATGTTATTATTCGCAACCACAACCACATAGATATAGCTTCAACCAATGTTCATATCCACTATGAATGAGATTTGAGGGGAAGAGGCACAAAAGAACAAATTAGGAGAGATAAAATGATACAGCTTGAGAGAGGTGAGATTGACACCACCCACTTTTGTTCGTTTTTTTTTTACAAAACTAATGTATCTTTTGTCTATCTCGAGTACCGATGAGTTATATTTTGAAAATCTAATTCGACTTATGCTATCAGATGAAACTTGGTTTTTCTTGACTTGTTATGTATACCATTTTAACCCGTGTGTTACATCAATTTCAAGGTCGGTTTTTATAGGTTTAAGGGGGTTTGGGTGTTTTGTCTGCCTTTATTCGACACTAAAAAGAATTAATACTAAAAATAATTGTATTTATTATTTAAAATTTATTTTTTCAATATTTTAAAAATTATTTATTTATAAATAAATAACACCAATAGTGGGAGGCGGTCGGCTGCCGTGGTGTGGAGTGGTTAGAGCTCCACCTCCAATGACTATAAGATCACCACTAACCACCATAGAATTGGTGGAGCTCCACCACCAACTGACTACTATCAACCACCACCAATAATAAAAGTGTCAAATGGACGTCATTATATATTGAGTATACAAATGTCACTACTAGGTGAATGGGCGTGGACACGTAATTTTTCTTAGATAATTTTTTTTTTTACTAAAAGAGATAATAAATTTTATTATAATGATTTCACATAACAGAGAAACTTCGGTTTGAATTCGGGATAAGACGTCCAACCTAACAATAATAGCATTTGTTAGTTGAGTTAAGACTTAAAGACTAAATTATTTTTATTTTAATGATAAATATATAAATCATTTTCATGTTGCTATTATTAAAATTATATAAATGATAAATATTCTCTAATCACTTTAAACTCCCAAATATAGCTTAAGGAAATGGGTGGTCTTCAAGTTTTTCATGAAAATAAATAGATTCATGTAACTAAGGGTATTCATGGTGCGATCGGTTTAAAACTGAGTTATAAATATAAACTAGTTAAAATCGATTTCAAACAAGTTATTCAAAATAAATTAAAAATCTTTTTGATAAAAAAAATCAACTTTTTTTTGAGAAAAATAAATGTACAAAATTTTCCCATAATTTTTTTTTAAAAAAAAATATAAAAAAAAATTTAAGAAAAAAGTTGCAATTTTTTTTTTAAAAATCAAAAAAATGGTTTAATTTTTTTTTTTGAAAAAAATCTTAATTGAGGTTAAAATTTTTTAAAAATTATTAAACTAGTTTTAAATTAAGTTTGGTTAGCTTAATTGTTTTAAATATGTAGTTCAATTCATGAACGATTTAAATGTTTTTATTTTTTATGGTGCAGTGCAATCCAATTTATCAATATGGTCCAATTAATCATATTTTTCATACACTAGATGTAACTTTTGGGTGTTCAAAAAAACCAAAACCTGAACCAAACTTGCAGAACTGAAGTGATCTATAAAAATTGAAAATCAAACTGTTTTCGAATCGATTTTTTAAAACTAGAATGAACCAAAATCGATTTTCAATTTAAAAAAACTGAACCAAACTGGTTTTCAGTTCAAAAAAATTAAACTAAATTTATTTTTAGTTCAAAAAAACTAGAACCGAATTTGTTTTTTTAGAAGTAATTAAGGGTAATTATGTAAATTTTGACTTATATGAATAAAAAAATTAAGTTAAATTAGTTCAGTTTGGTTCAAAGTAGTAAGTTTGGTTCAAAGTAGTAAATCGATTCACTAGTTTATAAAATAATTTGGTTTAATTTTTTAATTTAAAAAATCGATTCAGTTCAGTTTTTTTGACTGAAAATTATTTTGGTTCAATTTTCAAACGATTCTAATTTATAATTAAACTTTGTCATCTCCAACTCCTATTTATAGTAAATGTTGGAGATTTTTTACAACGAATTATTATTATTATAATCTTTAAACTTTTATAAGTAAACCCTTGATTGATTTTGTGATTTATATTTTATATTTTGCAAATTAGATTACAAGTCTAAAATAAAAATTAGATTACAACTCCCAAATAAGATTAAAGAACGTTTATTTTCTTCACTGCCACTACTCGTGACAGTCCAACTAACAAACAAACTTAAGTTTCCATTTGCACCCTCTGATTTTGAACACTCCATTCACTTAAACCGGATAAAAAGTCAAAATGGAACCCTAAAATCTTAGTATATTCATCATAAAACATAAATAAACAAACTCAGATAAATAAAACATAAATCTTAGTATATGCATAATAAGGTTAATGAACTCTCCCAGAGCATCAATCAAAAGTATATGACTTCAGAGCATCAAGAATTAAGCCATTGAGTGAAACAAAATATTTATAATGTTAGTGTTACATATCATAAATTTAGAACATGATTTTAATTGACAAAAGACCCAAACAACTTAAGTGATACTCACATATTGGATAAACATTCCACAACTTGTTGCTTCCAAATTACTAGCAAACCATTTTCATCAGCCATGCCTTACCCAAAATCATATAGTAAAATTCCTACAATATGACCAACCATTTTAATCACTCTTAAACAACACGACAAAATCAAGTAATATAAATTTAGCCAAAGCCCTCTAATTAACAAGTCTCAAGATTAAACCTTGTAATACCTCAATTTTGTCCGACAATTTAAAAATAATAATAATAATAATAAAACAAAAAAATAAAAATAAATATATTTTTTTCTTGCTAGATTGGTTTATGTCTCCTTCATCTATTTTGCAAGCAAGTCATTTCCATCTTTATTTTTTATTTTTATCAAAATAAGGTTATATTTTCAACATTTGTATACTCAATCAAAAAACTCTGCCACTTTTTTCAATTTTCATCTATGCAGTTCCATTTTTTTCTTTTTGCCAAAATAATATAAAAATCAAACATCAATTTATCTCATGGACACAAAGATTCAACATTGCAGTCTATAAATTAAGGCAAAAAAAAAAAAATAGTTATGGACGAAGAGGTGAGATTTCGAAATAGAGAGTTTATTTTCTTTGCTTTTGAAATACATCAAGAAAAGAGAGGAAATATTGTAAAAAATAAAACCAAAGCAGAGAAGATAAATTTTTTTTTTTTTAAAAAAATCCACCATAAGACAAAACTCAAATTCATTTTAACAACACGGTCCACAAAAATCAATTAAAAGATAAGATATATAAGACAATTAGGACCTTGTAGTTCAGTCGCGGACTACAACGTCACCTCTATCTTCACCGTAGCAGATATCTAAAAAATGTGTTAGTTTTCGCAAGAAGTGACGTAGCTGCCATCCATGCTTTTTTTTTTCTTCCTCTAATATGACATTAGTCAATAATAAACAACATGTGTGTGTGTGATGTTGTGAATTAATATTTTATCTCATTTAACTTAAATAATAATCATTTAATTTAATAATAATAGTCATTTAATATAATTAATTTGATTTAATATAAATAATTATGGACGTAATTAAATAATAATAAACATAATTTATTTTATTGGTGATTAGTGTTAATTGATTTTATTTTTTCTTTTGATTTGTGCTATTTAATATTAAAATGAATTGTTTGTTTTCTCTCTTTATTTATTTAAAAAATATTTAGAAAGAAGCTTGCACTTGTAAACAATAATTTTTGGTCCCATTATTAAATTGTGTTTTCGCTTATTTAACAGATCAAATTACAAGTTTATGTATCTCTTTTGCTCTTATTTTATTTTTATGTTTATTATTGATTTCATTTTGTAGAATCATTTAAACTTATATTTTATTTTTCATTTTATTTAAAAAAAAGGAAAATAAAGATAAAATTATAATCAAATATTAAAGGATTGATAAGATGTGGCATTTTTGTTTACTTTTGAGTTGTTAAGACGTAAGTTGTAACAACTTGTTAGTTCTAAAACTCATCTTCACAATTAAATTAATAAATATACAAAAATTAGTTTAAAGTGTTTATTTAGACATGATATCTTATTAATATTTGTGTTGTTATAACATAAGTCGTACAACTTGGGATTTTAAGACTCCTATTAATTAAAAAACAATACAAGATTATTAAAAAGATTAAATTAGATGTGACATTTTTTTTTACTCATTGAGTTTTTGAGACACTAGAACTTGATGTCCTAAAACTCGCATTTCAAAATAATTATTCAAATCAAGCAAGTTTTTTTTATGTTTATCAAAATTAACTCTTTTAAATAAAAAAATACAATTTACTTAAAAAGCAATCAATACATCCACATTTTCTACTAAGAACTACGTAGTTTTGATTTCTTCATCGCACCGGGAGATACGTAGGAGCAAGATCACACTCTTGTCAAGCATAATAGTAAAAAAACTTTTTTTTACTCTTTTTTAACACGTTTTTATCTAAAAAAATCACATTAATAAAAAACAATTTTAAATCCATATTTAACAATAAAGATAAATAAATATATTTAAGTTGATATAATTTTACACAATTAACTATAGGTAACCGTTTTTAGCGGATGTCTTAGGGTGCTAATACATTCCCTACGCATAATCGACTCCCGAACTCAAAATCTGGTATCAAAGACCATTTTTTTTAAGGGTTTTCCAATATTTTCCCTATTTTAAAATAAATTTTGGTGGCGACTCCATTGAATTCGAGGAAAACTTGAAATTTTAGGTCACGATAGCTGGGGAAATTTAGAGAGTCAAGCCTAACAAATTAATTGTGCATAACTTTTTTTTTTTTTTTAACTTTTTCTATACTTGTTTATGTTTCATTTTCATTTTCTTTGTGTTTATTATTTCTTAATAAGTATTAGCTAACATTATAATTTTCTTTTAAGCTAGTAGATCATTTTTATCTTATTTTATTTATCTATTTATTTTGTATATGTATATATGTTTTGTTAGTATTATGGATTTATTGAATTATGCTTATTCAACGCCTACACTTTTATTAAGACACGCACTTATGAGTGGAACCTTATACCCAAGTTTGAACAAAACTTAAGTTTATATTCGAGATTGCGTAGTGGTAGCCTTCTTGATGTACATCATGTTTGGTCATCTAGAGTTTAATCATGCTGAGGTTATTGATGTAGCTAAATATCACTAGAAGGAGGGTTGAATAGAGATTTTGCCGTTAAAAATAATTTTCAACAGTTTTTAAAACTATCCTATCGTAAAGGATGGCAAGCCCAAGGATGGGTTTTTCTAATCTTCACATTTGAGCTAAGCAAAAGAGTGAGAGAAAAATATGAGATACACAATTTTTATACTAGTTCATCCAATAAAGGCTACGTTCAATCCTCACACTCTTGTGAGATTTCACTAATATTCAAACATATCAACCTCTCACTGAGGACGATTACAAATTGTGTATTTTTTAGCTTCACTAAGTTTACAATCAAGTTTCAAATATTTCCAAGTGTATCTCACGTGGAAATTACAGAGTGATATGAGAGTGGTTGATTCTAAATACTTTCTCAAAGGATTTCAAATATCTAATGTAGGATTATAGAAAGTATGAAGAGAGGATGGATATTGCTCTTGATAGCTTTAAGATTCTTGATCTTTTAATGCAATGTTGTTGTGTGTTTTGTAATGAGGAGCTTGCTGCCTTTTATAGAAGTCTTGAGATGCTCCTTCCATGTATCAAGCTTTTTATGACAGTTGGAAAGTCAATTCAAAAATCCCAAGGTCTTTCCTTATAATTACGAAATTGCCATCCAACTGTCCTTGGACAGATGCAGCCCATCCTTTAGTACGAGGTTGCAGATTTTCTGGAGACTTGGACATGTGTTGTCCTTTTCTCTTTCCTTTCTTTAAGGCTTGCAAGACCACATATGATGTCTTTTTCTTTCTCCTTTCTTCAAGGCTTGTAAAGGCTTCACATGAAGTCCTTTTCTCTTTCCTTTCTTTATGACATGTGAAGACTTTCATTTTTAGCTTGTTTGTTGTTGCCTTTTTGAAGATTGACTTTATATTGTTTTTTAATTCACACAAGAGTAATCTATAGGTCTGCTTGTAGCCTTTGCACATGATATGATGGGTTGCTTTCAAATGTGTTGGGATGCTTTTCAAGATATTGACCATAGACACATCCTAGTGTAATCCTTCCTCGTACCTTTCTTTTGCCATCTTAATCCTTTTCTTCAAAAGCTTTATTTATTCATTCTTTAATACTATTTTGCCTTTATTTAATGAATAAAACAATTCATTTCAGCGAGGATGAGTATTCTGCAGATTTGAAGCTTCACCCTCTCGCAAGGCCATCCTCAGGATTTTCAATCCTCTAGATTTGAATCAAAATTTTCTTCTTTTTGCCTTAATGATTAATAACTTGTTTTCTTATATGAATACACTTAAAAACACAGATTAGTCATTAGCCACAATCATAATCTTTTAAATAATTTTGTTATCATTAAAACCATTTCAGAGAGATTTTGTCTCAACAATTGTCACTCCAAATAGGATTATTGGCTCTAGGAACTGTGTTTAGAATCATAAAGCCTCCCTTGTGAGAATTTCACTACATAAGCCAATAGACCCTTTCATCGTAAGAATATCCATAAAAACCAAAAAATTATCTCATATATTCAAGACTTTATATATATATATATATATATATATATATATATATATATATATTTATTAGTTTCATTCATATATCATGACACTTTCTCTCTTTCTAAGGAAAAAATAAAACATAATAGCATTTTGCATAAATTTTCAAGATTTTTGGGGAATCATACAAACCTAACTCATGTGTTATTTAAGCAAACAATGGGATCAGAAAAAAGAAAAACTTTACTTTTAAAGTTCAAGCAACCTGATTTGAAAAGCTTAAGAGGCATCAACAATCAAATGAAAACCATCCAACGTGATAGTTTCTTTCATAAATATAGAAGATCCTAAATCTCTTGGCAGTGAATGTGCAAACAGGGGCCCTCACGGCATCGACTCAGTATTATGATCCTCTCTTAAGGTGTTTCACCTTTAAAATTTTCAGTTGGCCCGACATTAGAGGAATTTGAACAAATATTGGGTTACTCCCTAGAGAGAGGAAATCCTTATTGATATATTGGGCAACCACCGAAATTGGACATAATTGCTGAAGTATTGAAGATCAACATATGAAAGTTGGCAAGTACAAAAGAGGAAAAAAAGGGCTATTCATGGGTTTTCAAGAAAATATCTAGAGCAAAAGTGCCAAGATTTAGCCGTTAAAAAAGAATAGAGTACTTTTATAGATGTTTTGGCTCTCATTATCGATGATATATTTTTATTTCCAAACCTTGATAACTTTGTAGATTTTTCTGCCATCAGTGTCTTCTTAACTGTTAACAAAGATAAACAAAACCCAATTCTTGTGGTTCTTATTGATGTATACTACTCTCTACATATGCGACATGAGAAGAAAAGGGGGATAATTTTGTGTTGTTTTCCAGTGTTGTATACTTGGTTTGTGTCTCACATGTTCAAGAAATGGTATCATGTTGGGTTTAAGAGTAGTCGCGAATGGACTCAAAGTATAGTTATCTTTACTGGGAATACAATTTCATGGTACCATAGAGAACAAAGGGTGGAAAAGGTAATATGTCAATGTGGAGATTTTCCAAATGTACCTCTCATGGGAACGAAATGATGTATTAAGTATAATCCAATGATAGCTTTGAGACAACTTGGTTATCCCATGTTGGATAAACCAGATGATAAATCATTGGAAGCTTTTGTTTTGCAAAATACGGGTATAGTAGACCCACCAATGTTGAGAAGGATAAGTCGAGCTTGAAAGTTGATCATTAGAAAAGGAAAAGTACTCGAATGTAAAAGTTGCATCACAAAAGAACCCTATCAACAATGGGTAAAGAAAAGAGTCCAAGAAATCAAGTTGTCTTTCCATAATACACCCTCAAATGATCAGGAAATGTCTGAACCTGCCCTTTTTACAAATGAAGAAATAGAAGAGCTCAAAGCATCATTGTTAAAATCTGAAGAGGAGAACAAAGAGCTACAAGCAAAGTTAGAAAAAGTTTCCTAAGAGAACGAGAATTTATGATCAAAAAACACATGTAAGAGTCGGTTTATCAAAAGAAGCAACAAGAGGTTGAAAATTGAAAAAGAAAATAAACTTGGCATACAAGATAGTTTGAGAGGTGCAAATGAAGAGTTAGGTGTGCGAAAGCAAGAAAGGAATGCAACTATTGAAGAAGTCTATATGTGGAAGCAGTTGTGGACAAAATCAACAAGCTCTGAGAAGAACATGAAAAGGGAGTTTGAAGATTTAAAGAAACAACTGAAAGAGATGGTAGCTAAATACGAGAGTCAAGTAAGGAATGAGAGGCAATAGAAGGAATAAATTGAAGAATTAGTCTTAAAACACCAAGATGCACTATAAACAGAAATGGAAACTTCTAGTGAGTTGCAAAATTACATTGATTATCAAGAAAATATCTATAACGACTTAAAGGATTAAACCATATATTGGGAGGAGTGTTTCATGGTGTTGCTTGGACAATTGAAGAATCAAGAGATTTATAAAGAGTTGGAAGATAAAGGAAAGCATTGGAAAGATTGCTTTTCAAAATTGGGAATGCTAGTTAATCAGGCAATCATAAAAATTCCAAAACACTTAAGAGAGATTGATGCAATAATGCACCCACTCAATACTCCAATCAAAGTCTACAAGTTCGTTGAATATTGCAAACATTTGGTAGAAGAATTGGAGGAGATGATTGGTTGTCCTATTGAAAGAGATGATTGAAATACCATAGTCGATGTAGTTTATAATTTAAATGCAATGTATTTTTTTCTCATCAATGAAGGATTTTCTGTTTTGTTTACCGATTCTCATATTTCTTCTTCACTAATAATTCGTGTTCATTAAAATTTACGTAAGACTTATGATTCCCCAACATCCAAAAAAAAAAGAGATAATAATTGCATTTTCATTCCATTCTTGTTTAATACATACTCATAAATTTTTTTATTATTGTTTAAAAAAAAACAAAAAAAATCAATAAAACTGTTTTCCCGACACCCTTATCGGACTTGTGCAAACTCAAAGTTCACGGAAGAACTTGAGCAAAATCAAGAGGTGATGAGAGTGGATGTCAACCAATTGAAGGACAAGGTTGATCAAATCTTAGAAGCTATACAGACTTTGTCAAGGAAGCGGAATACATATGAGAATCCTCCGACTACAAATGAGGAACACCAAACCACCCATTCTCACCCACCAGACTTTACCCCGACTACCCAACAATTTCGTACAACAACTATGCAATTTTCTATGTACAGTCTCCCACCTGGTTATACTGCATCTTTAGTCGTCAACCCCGTGAACAACAACTCAAACCACTCAACTAACAACCCTCAAAACCCAAACAAATCACAAATTTCATCTCCTCTGGGCTATCTGCCACCCCAAAACACTCTACCCTCATAAAATATTCCATGTATTGCACCCCAAGTACCCCATTTCGATGCTAATGGGAATTGGCATCAACCTTGCATTGGGGGATGATACACAATAAAAGGAAAAATTTCAGGTCTTAGAAGAGCAAATAAAAGCAATTGAGGGGCATAATGTTTATGGTCTCGAAGCTTTTGACATGTGTTTGGTTCTTGATGTGATTATCCCTCCAAAATTCAAGGTTCCTGACTTTGAAAAATACAAATGCAACACATGTCCTAAAAATCATCTAACTATGTATTGCAGAAAAATGACCTCTCATGCTCATAACGATAAACTTCTCATTCACTTTTTCCAAGACATTTTGAGCGGGGCATCGTTTAAGTTGGTATATACATCTTGAGCAAATCAAATTCATTCATGGAAAGACCTAGTTGATGCCTTTTTGAAACAATACAGATACAACATTGACAACGAAGCTTTCAAAGAATACGCACAACAGTGGAGGGAAATGGCATCACAAGTAGAACCTCATTTATCTGAAAGAGAAATGGTTGGTATGTTTATGGATACACTTCAGTCACCTTTTTAATAATAAGATGATTGGGAGTATGTCATCAAACTTTTCTGACCTTGTCATGATAAGAGAAAGGATAGTAAGTGAGATGGGGAGTGGCAAGATCGTATGTGCATCAACTAGCATAAAAAGACCCCAAGCGACATTCACAAAAAAGAAAGAAGGGGACATTAACGTTGTAATGGTAAACCCCAGAGTCTCCTATTTTCCACCCATCAATTCTTATCAACCCCCAAATTTCTAGCCCTCGATACCATAAACTCCTTACATTCCTTATCCATATGTGGCCGCAACCACACAAGCTTCATACCCTCAATATCACCCTTTAAGACCACCTTTTTATCAACCACCACCTACCGCATTTTCCAATCTCGAATCACTATAGACCACCAGTCAATCGTGAAAAAAGGATAACCTGTTTTAACCCAATTCTCGTCACGTACAACCAACTGTTGCCTCATTTACTTCAAAATTCAATAGTAGTTCTAAGACCAATGAAACCTCTTGAACCACCATTTCCAAAATGGTACAATCCAAATGTCAAATGTGAATATCATGCAGGAGACGTTATGCATTCCGTTGAAGATTGTCAAGCCCTAAAATCTAAAGTGCAAGAATTGATTAATGCAAAATGGCTTACCTTCAAGGAGGACGGTCCCAACATAGGGAGTAATCCCTTGTTGGGCCACGAGGATGCCTCTATCAATGTTATTGAAGATGGAATATACCAATATACAATAGATGATCATGTGTTCACCATGAGATCATGTGTGGAAAATAATATATCTTTCCCAAAACCATTGGAAATTCTTTACAAAAAAGAGAATCTTAAGTCAACTCATAACAAGCCAAATGCAATAATTGTTCAATCACCAACCCCTTTTCCTTATGAAAATACCAAGACGGTACCATGAAAATACGAAATCACGTCCCACTTGGCCAATCATCAACCAAGTGATGGCTGTGAACCTAAAGGAACTGAGTCACTAACATCTCAGGGATTGGTGGAATGACTCGAAGTGGTCGAGTATATGCTCCTGAACAACTTAGGAAAAAAGAGGTTCATGGAGAAAAAGGGAAAAAGATAGGTATCATGCCATAAAAGGACAAGAGACTAGTAAAAAGACGGTATCTGAAGAAGAAGCTAATGAATTTTTGAAGTTTATCAAGCAAAGTGAATATAAAGTGATGGATCATCTAAATCAAACCCCTTCCAAGATATCAATTATATCTTTGTTATTAATCTCTGAAGCACATAGAAGGGCGCTGATGAAAGTTTTAAATGAGGCTCGTGTTACTCACAATATCATTGTCGATTAGTTTGATGATGTTGTGGGTAACATCACTGCTAGTAGTTGCCTGATTTTTAGTGATAATGAATTACCTGGTGAAGGGACATAACATAATAAAGCATTGTACATCTCTATAAGGTGTCACGATCATATTCTTGCACGAGTGCTAGTAGATAATGGTTCATCGTTAAATGTCATGCCTAAATCAACACTATCAAAATTATTTGTTGAGGGAGCCTGTTTGAAGCCTAGTGCTTTGGTTGTGAAAGCATTTGATGGATCTATAAGACAAGTTGTTGGTGAGATTCACCTGCCGATTCAAATCAGACCCCATATCTTTGGGATAACCTTCAAGGTGATAGATATTAAACCGGCGTACAATTGTCTTTTAGAGAGACCATGGATTCATGTTGCTGGAGCAGTGACATCCACCCTCCATTAAAAGCTAAAGTTTATAGTGAACAATAAACTGGTAATAATATATGGGGAAAAAGATATAATAGTAAGTCATTTATCTTCTACAGGCTACATTGAAGACACAGAAGAAACCATAAAGACTTCCTTTCAAGCATTAGAAATTACCAATGATGTCTTCATGGGTGAAAATATCGTTTAAAAGAACCAAAACTATCTACCACATCATTGAAATCTACCAAATCCATGTGGGAAGGAGGAGTTTTTTTTTTTAATTTGGGGAAGTTGATAGAAATACCAGAAAAGAACAATAGGTATGGTTGGGATATGGACCTACTAAAGCTGATAAAGTAAAAGCTACAAAGGAGAAAAGAGAAAACAAGATGACTCTTTGGGAAAATTGGATATCGAATTCACAGAAGATTCCTATTTGTGACATTCGCCAAAATTTTCAAAGCGCTAGAATAATATATGCTAATCAGGTGGCTGTTACGGAAAAGGATCATGGTGATGATGACACCCTCAAGCTAGTGTACCCTTGTCCTCCAAACATCAGTCTCAACAATTGGAAGATCGTCGAGTTTCTCGTGTTTGTTAATTCATGTTCAAAGTAACTCTGTATTTTTAACTCCTTTTGCTCTACCCAAGGCTATAAGGATAATTAACTAGGACATATGTATTTTAATTCCGTACTTGTTATCAATAAATGCCTTTTTGAATTCTCCAACTGGTTTTGTCTTTCTCTTTTCTTTTTTGGCAATCCTTATTCATTTTTTTTCCTTTTTCTTCTTAATTTAAACAATGCAGAGTTGAAATGAATATATTGAAAATGGCAGCGCTAAAACCCTTTCTTGTAATTTTGAACGTCTAATTAATCACGCTGATGAAGATTGTGAAGACGATTGTGAGCCTCCCCCAGAACTAGAAAGGTTAATTGAACATGAAGCTAAGATAATCCAACCCTATCAAGAACTATTTGAGGTGATCAATTTAGGGTATAGTTGAATACAAGCTACTATTCAAGCCTGAATACGCTCCAATTAAACAGAAGTTGAGAAGGATGAGACCTGATATGTCACTTAAAATTAGAGAAGAGGTCAAGAAGCAATTTGATGTTGGTTTCTTAGCAGTAGCAAAATATCCTCAATGGGTGGCTAATATTGTACCAGTTCCGAAGAAGGATGGAAAGGTTCAAATATGTGTTGATTATTTGGATTTAAATAAAGCTAGTCCTAAAGACGATTTTCCTCTGCCTCATATTAATGTCCTAGTGGATAACACTGCTCAATACTCTTTTTTCTCCTTCATAGATGGTTTCTCAAGGTACAATCAAATCAAAATGGCTCCCGAAGATATGGAGAAAACTACATTCATCACACAATGGAGGACTTTCTGCTATAAAGTGATGCCATTTGGGTTGAATAATGTCGGGGTAACCTATCAAAGAGCAATAGTAACTTTGTTTCATGACATGATGCATAAGGAAATTTGAAGTTTACGTGGATGATATGATTGCAAAATCTCGAACCGAAGAAGACCATGTTGTCAACCTTCAAAAGTAGTTTAAGCGACTAAGGAAGTTCAGACTCTGTTTAAACCCTCATAAATGTACTTTTGGTGTAAGATCGGGCAAGTTGCTTGGGTTTATCGTTAGTCAAAAAGGGATAGAAGTGGACCCAGATAAAGTAAGAGCAATACAAGAAATGACGGCTCCACGCACATAAAAAGAAGTTCATGGCTTTTTGGGTAGATTGAATTACATTGTGAGCTTTATATCGCATCTCACTGCTACATGCAAGCCAATTTTCAAATAATTACGCAAAGACCAAAAGGTTGAATGGAATGAAAATTGTCAAAAAAATTTCGAAAAGATTAAGCAATACTTATTAAAACCTCTCGTCTTAGTACCTCCTCTACCTGAGAAATCACTTATTATCGATGGGTTGTGTACTGGGCCAACATGACGAATTTGGTAGGAAAGAGCATGCTATTTATTTTTTGAGCAAAAAAGTTCACCAGTTGTGAAACAAGGTATTCACTGCTTGAACGAACATGTTGTGCATTGGCATAGGCTACTCGTCGGTTGAGGCAATACATGTTATGTCATACAACTTGGTTGGTGTCTAAAATGGACCCAATTAAGTACATCTTTGAGAAACCTGCTCTTACTGGAAGGATTGCCCGTTGATAGATGTTGTTATCAGAATACGATTTAGTATGTTACACAAAAATCTATCAAAGGAAGCGCACTAGTAGAGTATTTGGCCCAACAACCTGTAGAAGATTATCAATCAATGCAGTGTGAATTCCCCGATGAAGGCATGATGACTTTATTTGAAGGGACTGAATCATTTGATAAAGAAAAATGGATGTTGGTGTTTGATGGTGCCTCTAATGCATTATAGCATAGGATTAGAGCCATTTTGATTTCCCCAGAGAACCAGTTCACTCCATTTACGGTTAGATTATGTTTTGACTGTACAAACAATATTGTGGAATATGAGGCATGTGTTATGGGCATTGAAGCAACTACCGAATCAAATGTAAAATTTCTTGAGATATATGAAGACTCACTGTTGGTCATCCATCAGACGAAAAGAGAGTGAGAAACGCGAGGTTCCAAATTGATTTTGTATCACACCCATATCAAAGAATTGATAGAACACTTTGAAAAGATTATTTTTCACCATATCCCTCGAGAAGAAAACCAATTAACTGACGCCTTGGCCACTTTGTCGTCAATTGTTCAAAGTGAGCACTAATCAAGACGTGTAGATCATAAAAATTCAACAAAGAGATAAACCTGTATATTGCTTATCAATAGAAGAAGAGTCTGATGGCAAGCCATTGTTTTATGACATCAAATCATATGTTAAGAATAAGGAATATCCATTGGGTATTTCAGATAACGACAAACGGGTTTTAAGGAGGTTGTCAATATACTTCTTTTTAAATGGGGATGTGCTTTATAAGAGAAATCGTGGTATGGTTCTCCTCAAATGTGTGGATAAAGCAGGAGCGGAGAAAATAATCCAAGAGGTCCACGAACGTTCTTTCAAAACTAATGCAAATGGGCATGCAATTGCACGAAAAATCGTAAGGGCTGACTATTATTGGTTGACCATGGAATCCGATTACTTTAGTCACTTAAAGAAATGTCATAAATGTCAAATCGATGCTGATAAAGTACATGTACCACCCACCTATTTGAATGTTTTAACATCACCATGGCCATTTTTAATGTGAAGAATGAATGTTATTAGACTTATCGAGCCTAAGGCTTCAAATGGACACCAATTTGTCCTATTAGCTATTGATTATTTCACAAAATGGGTTAAAGCTGCTTCTTATGCCAATGTGATGAGAAGTGTGGTTGTTAGATTCATCAAAAGAGAATTGATTTGTCGATATGGCTTGCCAAATAAGATAATCACTGACAACACGACTAATCTGAACAACAAAATGATGAAAGAGTTATGTGATAGTTTCAAAATTCAGCACCATAATTCATCTCCATATTGTCCGAAAATGAATGGGGTTGTAGAAGCAGCAAATAAAAATATCAAGTAGATCATACAGAAGATGGTGGAGACATATAAGGATTGGCATGAAATACTTCCCTTTGTATTGGCTATAAAACCTCTATTTGTACTTCAAGAGGGGCAACTCCTTTCGCGTTGGTGTATGGAATGGAAGCGATACTTCCCATTGAAGTTGAAATTCCCTCGATCAGAGTCCTGATAGAAACAAAACTAGAAGAGGCAGAATGGGTTCAATCATGATATGACCAATTGAATCTCATTGAAGAAAAAAGAATGATAGTTTTGTGCCACTATAACAAAAAAGACTAAAAAAAGCCTATGAGAAAAAAGTCCGTCCTCGAGAGTTTCGAGAAGGAGACTTAGTGTTAAAGAAAATATTGCCCATAAAAAGGGATTCTCGGGGAAAGTGGACTCCGAACTACGAAGGACCATATGTTGTGAAAAAGCTTTCTCTGGAGGAGCTTTGATACTCCAAACAATGGATGGAGATAAGTTTTCACTTCTAATAACTTCAGATGCAGTCAAGATATATTATGCTTACAAAAATGAAAATAATAGAAAATTGGGCGCGCTAGGTTGAAAACCTGAAAAGGAAGCCTAGGCAAAAATTAGAGCATCCCGATGGATTGAAAACTTGGAAGAGTGGTCTATGCAAAAGTTAGGGATAACAAAAAGATCAAGCGTTTCAAGCTGGGGCAATTATTATTCTTGGAAGCTGACCAACAGGAGTCCTAAATTACAAGAATGACTAGCGTTTGTTATCTCTTCAACTAAAGTTAAACACACTCACCCATATATTTTAGCCCCAATTATTTTGTTCCTATTGAATGTACATTTTCCAATATCATTGTTCGATGTTGTGCCTTACACTCTTTTTACTCTAATTTAGTCTCATGGTTGTTTTTTTCTAAGATTTTATAAAGATGTTATTTTATGATAATAAATGTTGGAATTTGAAATATGTGTAAATATAAAAAAAATGTGTTTTTAATTATTTTGACATTAAAAAATATATACACGTGAACTCGATAGATTCTCAACATAAATGGGGTGTCCAAAAAGTAGTCATTTTAAAATACACATTTGATTCACCTCGAAGAAAAAGGGGGAGAAGTCACACAAGATACACTAGAGCCATCATGCAAAGAACGGTTGTTATCTTCATTTATTCATTGAATCTTAGGCGTATGAAGTCGCATAAGGATCGAGGAACTAAAATAAAAAAGTAAACAAGAACTTATCTATAGACATAAATCATGCATCTTACATTCATAACTTACTTATGCTCACATGGACCATTGAACCACAAACCTTATTTTTATACTAAATTTATACTCAACAACTTTGCATAGCACATAACACGCATGAATCATTCATATCTTATTTTTATACTAAACAACTTTGCATAACACATAACATGCATGAATCATTCATATATGATTTTTATACTAAACAAATTTGCATAGTGCAACATGCATGACTCATTCATATCTTATAAAACATGTCTCTCTCTTTAATTACCTTCTTAAACAATACTTACATGTTTGTTGATCTGCACCTTCATTCGTGTCGATCTACGCATCGAGAACAAAGCAGAAGATGATCATTTAATTTCGCATCAATCTACGCATCGGTAACCAATCCGAAGACGATCATTTAATTTATGTCGATCTACACATCGATAATCAATCTGAAGACAACAATTTATTCTTGTCAATCTACACATCGGTAACCAATCTGAAGACGATCATTTATATTTTTTATCGATCTAGCACCAGTAACAATCTGGAGACAACCATTTGTCATCATTGTCATACCTGTTTATCACATTCGTTTGCCACATCTCATCTTTAATCTTCACATTTCATTTAGACAAAATTTATGTCTTTATATTTAATTATTTTTTACAACGATAATATTCATATTTTCTAGTAAATATAATTAAATAGGGGCAACTGTTGTACCTTAATTTTGTCCGACAATTTAAAAATAATAATAATAATAATAATAAAATAAAAATGAATATTTTTTTTTGCTTGCCAGATTGGTTTATGTCTCCTTCATCTATGCTGCAAGCAAGCCATCCCATCTTTATTTTTTATTTTTTATTTTTATCTAAATAAGGTTATATTTTCACCATTTGTATACTCAATCAAAAAGCTCAGCCACCCTTTTCCATTTTCATCTCTATAATTCCATTTTTTTTTTTTTGCCAAAACAATATAAAAACTAAACATCAATTTATCTCATGGACACAAAGATTCAACTTTGCAGTCTATAAATTAAGGCAAAAAAAATTAGTTATGGAGGAAGAGGTGAGATTTCAAAATAAAGGGTTTATTTTCTTTGCTTTTGAAATAAATCAAGAAAAGAGAGGAAGTGTTGTAAAAAAAAAATCAATGCGCAGAAGATAAATAATTTTTTTTTAAAAAAAATTCACCATAATCCTTCTTCAAATCAACATATAACTAAAAACAAAACTCAAACTCATTTTAACAATACAACCCACAAAAATCAATTAAAAGATAAGATATATAAGAGGATCGTTACGATCTTTCAGTGCAGCTGCGCACTACAACGTCACCTCCATCTTCACCGTGGCGGATATCTAGAAAGTGTGTTGGTTTTCTCAAGAAGTGATCGTACCAGTCTGTCATCCATGCTTCTTTTTTTTCTCTGATATCACGTTAGCCAATAATAAGCAACATGTGTGTATGTGATGTCGTGGATTAATATTTTATCTCAATTAACTTAAATAATAATCATTTAATTTAATAATAATGGTCATTTAATATAATTAATTTGATTTAATATAAATCATATTGGACGTAATTAAATAATAATAAACATAATTTATTTTATTGGTGATTAGTGATAATTGATTTTAGTTTTTCTTTTGATTTGTGCAATTTAATATTAAAATGAATTGTTTTTTTTCCTTTATTTATTTAACATATCTCATTTGATAAAATTTAATGAATTGTCTTTGTTTATTTAAGGCTTAATTGCAGTTTTGGTCCCCTTATTTTAGTTGAATCGTGAAAGTAGTCCCCCATTTTGTTTCTCCCCAATTTTGGTCCCCCAAACAGAATTTTGGTCCAAAACTTCGTGAAATTTCATTTTTTTAACATTTATTTAAGTCATACCATGCCTCGATCTCATTTTTAACAATTGTACATGAAATATATGATCATAAATGGTGTAATACGGCTTTAAAAAAAGAAATTTCATCAAATTTTGCAACAAAATTTTGTTTGGGGACCAAAGCTGGGGAGAAACAAAATGGGGGGACTACTTTCGCGATTCAGCCAAAATAGGGGGACCAAAACTGCAATTAAGCCTTTATTTAACATATCAAATTACAAGTTTATATGTCTCTTTTGCTCCTATTTTATTTTTATGTTTATTATTGATTTCATTTTGTAGAGTCATTTAAACTTATATTTTATTTTTAATTTTATTTTTTTTAAAAGGAAAATAAAGATAAAATTACAATCAAATATTAAAGGGTTAATTAGATGTGACATTTTGTAAACTTTTGAGTTATTAAGACACAAGTTGAGACATCTTGTTAGTTCTAAAACTCATCTTCCCAATTAAATTAATAAATATACGAAAATTAATTTAAAATGTTTATTTAGACACGATATTTTGTTAATATTTGTATTGTTATAACATTGGTCGTACAACTTGGGGTTTTAAGACTCGTATTAATTAGAAAACAATATAAGATTATTAAAATGATTAAATTAGATGTGACATCTTTTTTTTTACTCATTGAGTTTTTGAGACACTGGTTGTACAACTTGATATCATAAAACTGGCATTTCAAAATAATTATTCAAATCAAGCAAGTTTTTTTTTTATCAAAATTAACTCTTTTAAATAACAAAATACTATTTATTTAAAAAACAATCAACACATCCACATTTTCTACCAAGAACTACGTAGCTTTGATTTCTCCATCGCACCGGGAGATACGTAGGAGCAAGATCACACTCTTTTCAAGTACAATAATAAATAAATAAAAAATTTACTCTTTTTTAACACGCTTTTATCTCAAAAAATCATATTTATAAAAAATAATATTTAATAATAAAGAGAAATAAATATATTTAAGTTGATATAATTTTGCACAATTAATTATATAACCATTTTTAGTGGATGTCGTAGGGTGCTAATAGCTTCCCTACACATAATCGTCTCCCGAACTCAAACTCTGGTATCAAAGACCATTTTTTTAAGGGTTTCCCAATATTTTTCATATTTTAAAATAAATTTTGATTGCAACTCCATTAAATTCGAAGAAAACTCAAAATTTTAGGCCGCAACAAACCTATGACTAGCAGCTGCCAAATCAACACCACCTGAATTATTTGGTCCAAAAGTAAGTATAGTTTGATTTAGATCAATTTAAAATGTTGTTAGGATTTGATAACAAATTTTTATAATATTTGTGCTATCATGTGTTGTTGGGCGGTGAGTTTTAGTGTGACGTACATACACAATAGTTAGATTAAAATCATATACTAAAAATGAAAAGAAAAATAAAAATGAAAATTTTTAAGGGACTAAAAGTTGATGAATTTTTTTATAAGAACTACAAACAATGGTGATATTTTATAGGGACTAAAAATTTAATTTAACATAAAAAAGTATTGTGTGATCTTCCACAAATTAATCAACTGACAAATGTGACAGATCTTTCAAATATTCTAAAAAGTATTTTTCTCAATCTTGTTGCTTCAGGAGAATATTTAGTGGTATAAAAATGTATTTATTTTCCTTTCTTGCAAATGCTATTAATTAGTGATAACTATCTCAATAGTGCGGAATATTTTTCTCCCACATGGGCAAATGAATGGCCAAACAGAAAATATGATTTTATTCCACAAAGCAAAAATAATTGGCAAAAAATAAAATATGAGACGAACACAATTTTTAACGTGGAAAATTTCTTTTAAATTGAGAGAATAAAAACCACATGACTTAATTCATTCCACTATAATGATTAATGGGTACACTAGAGTCTTCTTAATAACAATAACAAACATCAATCAACAATAACAACTTTATTACAACATTCCACTAAAGTGTGTATGTCAAAGTAACTCTCAAAGAAGGTAAAACTATTTAGACTGTATATTAAAATAATAAACTCAGTGGTAGGGAATAACATACTAAATTTGTAGATCAAACGAAACAAGTTTGCTACACACTTACCACCACCAGAACCAAACCCTTTTCTCATCTCTATTTTATCGTGCTTGCTTTTTCAGCATTGTTCTCTATTGTTTTCCCCTACTTCTTAGGGATTTCTAAACCCCTTTTATTTTTTTCACATGGGTCTA
This sequence comes from Cicer judaicum, assembly GCA_037974835.1. Classification (NCBI taxonomy): domain Eukaryota; kingdom Viridiplantae; phylum Streptophyta; class Magnoliopsida; order Fabales; family Fabaceae; genus Cicer; species Cicer judaicum. The sequence continues at coordinate 1,576,608 of JBBPBS010000359.1, forward strand.
GCCCAATAATGCCATATATTATCCCTCATTTTCTTTTCTTTACTTTTCTTTTCTTTTATTTCAATAATAACAATATTAATACTAATAATAACAATAAATATTAATAAAACTAGTGGGTTCCACTTGGAGAGTGAATCCACCCAATAAATTTCCCCCTCACGACTCAAGTGAGAAGGTATTGTTCAACCATATGTCGGCTTTCTTTCTACATCATATCATCTTCGATACATACAAGGTATTCATTATTATATCTGAACCATTCTCATCAATATGAATCTTCTCAATTAAGAATGATTTATTTCCAGTGCATCTCGTATCCAATGATACCACACTTCAATATGCTTCGACTTTGCATGACAAGTCGGATTCTTGCTAAGATGAATCACACTCTAACTATCACAAAATAACACAAACTTATCTTGCTTGAGGTCTATCTCATGTAGGAATTTCTTCATCCACAAGAGTTCGTTGGAAGCTTCAGTTGTTGCAATGTACTCAGCTTGAGAAGGGGATAAAGTAAAACACTTCTGTAACCTTGATTGCCAAGACACAACTAAGGGCCCTGCAAAGGTCATCATATAACCAGAAGTAGATTTTCTAAAATCAAGATCACCTGCCATATATGCATATGTGTAGCCATCCAACACAGGTTCACCACCTCCATAGCATAAACACCCTTTAAAAGTGCCTCTGAGGTATTTGAGAATCCAAGTCACTGCTTGCCAATGATCTTTACCAGGATTATATAGAAATCGACTAACAACTTCAACAGTATGAGCAATATCTGATCTTGTGCATACCATAACATACATCAAACTACCAACTACAGATGCATAAAGAACCTTCTTCATCTCTTCTTTGTCTTTCTCACCCTTAAGACATTGATCATAATTCAATTTGAAATGAGTAGCAAGTGGAGTACCACTACAAGAAAAACCCTAATTTGTGGCCAACTTTATAAATATTTTGTGGTCGAATGAAACCCTAACAAATTAGTGACCAAAAAAGCCCTCACAAAGGCCAAAATTGAAATTGGTCTTTATTTGTGGCTGAAAAAGCCCTCACAAATTTTTAAATATTTAATTGGATTTTGTGGCTGCCTAAGCCCTCACAAAATCACAACATTGTGATTTTGTGAGGGCTTAGGCAGCCACAAAATCCAGTTAAATATTTAAGGAGTTTGTGAGGGCTTTTACAGTCACAAAAAATGCATTTTGTGAGGGTCGAATCCGTCACAAATGAGTGATGTGACCAGTGGAATTTGTGGCTGCAAAGGCCGTCACAAAGGAATGACCACGTGGAATTTGTGACTGTAAAGGCCGCCACAAAGGAATGCCCAATCCAGTTGGAATTTGTGGCTGCAAAGGCCGCCACAAATGCTCAAGGCAACAATATATATATTTCTCCCCCTCCTACTTCATTTTTTCACATCCAACTTCTCTCTAAAACCTCATAATACTATTATCTCCTCCTTCTCTCTACACAAAATTACTTTTCATTTAAATTTGGTAAGTATAAATATTTTTATTATTAATATTTTATTATTTAAATTAATCTTTAATTTAATTATTAATCTTTATTTTTAATTTTTAATTATATTAAGATTAGTTTATTATATATTAAATTTAATTTATAATTACATTATATTTTAAATTTAATTTAAATTTGAATTTAATTATAATTTTAATTTTATTATCATTTAAATTTTAATATTATAATTATATTAATTTATTATATATAATATTATAATAAACTATTAATTTTGGATTTAAAAATTAATTTATTAAATACGAATTATTTTGTGGCGGCCAAAAGCCCTCACAAAGGTCCAGTCAGCAATTCAACATGTCATTTGTGGCGGCCAAAAGCCCTCACAAAGGTCCAATCAGGCAAATTCAATCTGTCCTTTGTGGCGGCTTATGCCCTCACAAAGGCAGATTTTTGTGGCTGCAAAAGCCCACACAAATGTATGTCTTTTGTGGCTGCAAAAGCCCTCACAAATGCCAACCTGTTTCAGGCACTTTGTGGCTGCAAAAGCCCTCACAAAATTTTGTGACCAGCTTCTTTGTGGCTGTCAAAAGCCCTCACAAAATCCACCTTTGTGGCTGTTTTTTTCCCTTTGTGAGGGCTTTTGGCCCTCATAAAATTCATGTTTTCTTGTAGTGCAGTTGGAGAATTCAAAAAGGCATTTACTATCAGGTTTATAATTGCTTATGTTAAACCTCTCTAACACTTTCTTAATGTAATTGTGTTGAAACAACCACAATTTATTATTTTGTCAATCACAAGTAATTCTCATGCCCATAATTTACTTTGCAGGACTCAAGTCTTTCATTGCAAAAGACTTGTTCAAATCTTTCTTTAGAGATTGAATCTTCTTAGTGTCATGACCAATAATCAACATGTCATCCACATATAACAAGATATTAATATAATCACCATAAGAGAATTTATTCACAAACACACAATGGTCATAAGTAATTTTACCGTATCCATGTTTTTCCATGAAAGAATCAAACTTCTTGTACCATTATCGAGGTGCTTGCTTGAGCCCATGCAAAATTTTCTTTAATTTACACACAAGTTTCTCTTTACCTTTGACTTCGAAACCCTAGTTGCTCCTATAGATCTCTTCCTCCAAATTGCCATGAAGGAGTGCAATTTTCATATCAAGTTGTTCAACTTCTAGGTTTATACTAGATGCTAACCCAAACATAACTCGGATAGAGGATATTTTCACCACATGTGAAAAAATTTCATCAAAGTCAATACATTTTCTCTGATTAAAACCTTTCACAACCAATCTTGCTTTATATCTTAGTTGAGAATTATTTTGTTATGCCTTTATCTTGTAAACCCATTTGTTCTTGAGTGCTTTTATGCCATTAGACAACTTTACCAAATCAAATTCTTGCATGGCCTTCAACCACTTTTCTTTATCAACATTTGTAATAGCTTTTTGATAGTACTTTGGCTCTCAACTATCAGTGATCATCACATACTCATGTGGATGATATCTTTGAGAAGGTTGACATTCTCTAGTAGATCTTCTCAACTCAAACTCGATTGGTGGCTCAGATAGAACCTGTTCATAATGGTGAGGTACATGGTCATCAATTACTTTCTCATCATCTACCTATATATCTCCCCTATCAACAAAAGTTTATGGAGAGGACTTAGGCGCAATATAAATGTAACTTCTGGAATTTGGTTTATGTTTCTCAACCTTATCAAAATCTTCAATAGTCTGGTCTTCAAGAAATATCACATCTCAACTTGTGATAAATTTCTTGTCAACCAGATCCCACAATCTATAACCAAATTCTTCATCACTATAACCGACGAATATACATTGTTTGGACATACTATCAAGTTTAGACCTCTCATCTCTTGAAACATGAATAAAACATCTACAGTAAAAAACTCTCAAATGACGGTAAAAGATATCTTTCCCTGTCCATACTATATTTGGAATATCACCATTAAGTGGAATAGAAGGAGAAAGATTGATCACACCCACTGTAGTTTTCATTGCTTCACCCCAAAAGGATTTTGATATTTTTACATGAGAAATCATACATATGATTTTGTTGTTAATCATATGATTCATTCTCTCTACAACACCATTATGTTGAGATGTCTTTGGAACTTTTCTCTCAAGCCTGATTCGATGTTCTCTATAATACTCTTCAAACGGACCTGTATATTCACCACCGTTATCTGATCGAACACATTTCAATTTCCTTCCCTTTTTTTCTTTCAACATTGACATGAAAGTGCTTGAAGACTCCAAGTACTTGATCTTTAGATTTCAAAGGAAAGGCTCAAACTTTTTTAGAGTGGTCGTCAATAAAATTAACAAAATATGATGCACCACCAAAAGATTTACTATCCATCATACAAACATCAGTATGAAGTAAATCAAGAATATTTTGCCTCTTATGAAGACCAATATTATGAAAAAAAATTCTATTTTGTTTTCCAGCAAAACAATGAGTGCAAGTTTTTAGAGACGTACCTTTCATAGGAACAAAATTTCTCTTCGCAAGTATGTTGAGTTATTTCTCACTCAAGTGACTGAGGCGCACATACCATAAATCAAAAGATGCATCTTCAGTTGCGTTCATTTATTCCTTGCATTGCTTCGTATACATCCTATAGAAAGAAGTGAAACTTTGCTCCTTTGCAACCACTAGGGACCCTTTGGTGATTTTACATACACCACCACCACCATAGTAAGTGTGATAACCCTCAACTTCCAAGGCTTTCAACGAAATCAAATTGAGAAGAATTTTAGGTACATGTCTAACATTCTTCAATTGAAGCTTGCAACCAATCCCAGTTTCAACCTAAACATCTCTCATACCAATAATTTTACATACTCCTTCATCTCCCTTTTTGCCTCATACGAGGACCAGTATTATGAAAAGAAACTTTATGTTATTTTCTAGTAGAACAATGAGTGCAAGTTTTTAGACACATACCTTTCACAGGAAGAAAATTTTTCTTCGCAAGTTTGTTGAATATTTTCTCACTCAAGTGACTGAGGCGCATATACCATAAATCAGAAGATGCATATTCAATTGCATTCACTTCTTCCTTGCATAGCTTCGTAGACATCTTATAGAGAGAAGTGGAATTTTACTCCTTTGCAGCCATTAAGGACCCTTTGGTGATTTTACATATACCACCACCACCAAAGTAGGTGTGATAACATTCAATATCCAAGACTTTCACCGAAATCAAATTGAGAGGAATATTAGGTACATGTCTAACATTCTTCAATTGAAGCTTACAACTAATCCCAGTTTCAACCCAAACATCTCCCATATCGATAACTTTACATACCCCTTCATCTCCAATTTTTACAATATCAAAATCACCAACACTATAACATGAGAAGAAATCATGCCTAGGAAAAACATGATATAAGGCACCCGAATCAATAATCCAAGTTGAATCCTGTCATTCAAGGTTTATGGAATTATCATCACAAACAATGTAGACATTAATAATAGATGCAACTGTTGTTGTATCTTTATCATTTTTCTTCTCTTTGTCTATATCTTTTTCCCTTGTTTGATCTCTCTTAATAATAATGCAATTTCTTTTTATGTGATTCGCTTTGCCACAATGATAGCATATCACTTTCGACTTGCTATGACTTTCAGATTGACTTATCCCCCGTGATTATGTAACGAGTACTTCTAACTTTGAGGAAGAATCAATCAAACCACATTCCTTTCTTTGAGCTTCTTCATTCAATATGCTCTCATTAACTATTGACATTTTCAACTTGCCACTTAGAGCTGAATTGGTCAACCTCACAACAAAGACTTCTCAATTATTAGACAAGGAACTCAACAACAACAACACTTGCAACTCATCATCTAATTTAATTTACATGGTTGTCAGTTGATTCACTGTGTTCTAAAAAATACTCATATGCTCTGTCATTGAATCTCCATCTTTGTATTTCATATTCACCAACTTCTAAATCAAGAACGCTTTATTTTGCACATTCTTTCGTTCATACAACTCTTTTAATTTTTTCCATATCTTGTTAGTATCTATTTTAGTTTCAACATGTGGATATAGACTCAGATCTAACCACTACCTAGTCAACGTCAAATATATGTGCAGGTTTAGCAGTGTTACCCTCAATATGATCATACAAATCTTTACTGTATAGCATATTTTCATGAGAGTCTTGTAAAGTGTGTAATTAGAATAGTTAAGTTTAATCATAGTCGAACCTTTATTTTCCTCCTCCATTTAAATTCATAAGTTAAATCAATCGAGCTCTGATACCACTTTGTTGGAAAAAATCAAAGATAGTTAGTGATAACTATCTCAATAATATGAAATATTTTTTCCCCATGTATAGATAAATGACCAAACAAAAAATACAATTCCTAAGAGTAAAAATAATTGGCAGAAAATAAAATATGAGACAAACACGATTTTTAATGTGGAAAACTTTCATCAAATTGAGAGAATAAAAACCACGGGACCTAGTTTAGTAAAAACTTCAACTATAATAATTAATGGGTACACCAGAGTCTTTCTAATAACAATAGGGAACATCAATCAACAATAATGGTATGCCAAAGTAACTCTCGGAGAAGGTAAAACTACTCTATATTAAAATAATAAACTCAGTGGTAGAAATAACATACTGAATTTGAAGAGCAAACGAAGCAAGTTTGCTACACACTTACCAACACCAGAACCAAATCATTTTCTCTTCTTTGTTTTGTCGTGCTTGTTTTCCTTTGCTTTTTCGGCACTGTTATCTTTTTTTCTACTTCTTAGGGATTTCTAAATTCCTTTTATTTCCTTCACATTAGTCTAGCCCAATAATGTCATATATTATCCCTCCTTTTTTTTTCTTTCCTTTTTTCTTTATTTATTTATTTATTATTTTAATAATAATAATAAAACTAGTAGGTTCCGCTTGGGGAGTAAATCCACCTAACATAACTCAACCTCAAATAATCAATAATAATGTTCAAGAAAAATTCATTCTTTGAATTATCTTTCGGATATGCTTTATTCACAAATCGTTCTTCTTAATCACAAATTGTTCTTTGAGCAATCTTTTTGAGATGTTTTAATTTTAATTTTATTTTAGTTTAGTTCTTCAAGAACTATATTTCATATAATTTTTATATACAATGTTCAAGAAAAAACATAATTTGAGCAATCCTTTAGAAATCATAGTTTTAGCAATCCACGTTTTTAATGTTAAATTCTTTTGGAATTTAACAAAAATAAATAAAGATATGATAATTATAAAGTCAAAGAAATTTCTGAACCAAATTTATATGTAAAAAAAATTGACATAAAAATATGAGAGCAAACATAGTAACAAGATTATAATTAATTAATATAATAATATAAAGATATTGAGAACAAAAAGTATTCTTACAATGTACCTTAAAAAAATTCATCATTTGTATGGTAGAGTATTGTGTTCATAATGTAGTATGAAACAATTGAGATAAAGGAGAAAGAGATAATGAGAGAGTATAGTTGTATTATACTATTCAATATCTATCTTTTACAATATGGCATAGTTATGTTTATAGGACATAGATCTTATAACTTACATGTACATGTACTGTCAATCATAATAATCTATTAGCAATCCACTAATATTTAGGGTTTCAGTCACATTAATGATTAAGATTTTAACTTATGGAAATTGTAAGGAACATTCGAGGCTTATGCACATTTATATCCTACTTTTTCTCCCACTTAACCAAAATGCCCCACTTGCAAAACAAAATACCAGATTGCCCTACTTTTTCTCCCCTTCACATGGTCGCATGCCCATGTCACGACCTTCATTTTTTTGCACTTCAAATGGTCGCATCCTGGGGATGCGACCTTGTATATCTTTCATTCCCTACTTTTTTTCTTTTTAATTTAACGTATTTTTAAGTAGTCAGAAAATTAAAAGGAATTTGGCCTATACAAGGTCGCATCCCCAGGATGCGACCATTTGAAGTGCAAAAAAATGAAGGTCGTGACATGGACATGCGACCATGTGAAGGGGAGAAAAAGTAGGGCAATCTGATATTTTGTTTTGCAAGTGGGGCATTTTGGTTAAGTGAGAAAAAAAGTGGGACATAAATGTGCTTTTCCCAACATTCGACGAATATTCATAACAAATCAATGTTTATTTATATTTATATAAAAATGAATTGAATAATAAATTTAAGACTAAAAATGAAATACATATGTAGAAAGCTCCAAATTCTATCTTTGATTTAAAATATCTTTTTTTTTTTTTGCTGAAAATTAAAATATTTGAGAATAATCTAAGATGTCAAAATCCATTTTTTTATTGGTAGAATCAATTATGTATTATCTAAAAGTAAATAAAAAATACACATATGGTCCTTTAAGTTACACGAAAATATTAGTCATTTATTTATTTTAATAAGTTAGTCATTTTTTTTATGTCATGTTTGTCCTTTGTGTTTGTAGATATTTACATCGATGATCTAAATTTAAAACAGTAAAATTAAAACTGAAAATTCTCTCAATTTTTTCAATAAACTCATGTAATTTCTAATGAATTTTGATTGCAATAATCTTAAAAACATAAACTTTTAAACAACTTTAAGACAAATAATAGAACTACTAAGAAATTTGAGTGAGATACATATTAGGGTTCTTGAAATTAAATGTGAAATTATCTTAATTCAGATCATGAAATTTCATGAAAATTTATTATTATATTATCTTGTTGGGTAAGTTGAATCCACCAATTTTATTATTATTATTATTATTAAAGAAAGAAAAGAAAAAAAATTGGAGCCACCAAAAACAATCACACAAGCCACCAAAAACAATCTCAATTTGGGAGAAATTTTCTATATTAAAAATTGTGTTTGTCTAATATTTAATTTTTTGTTAATTATTATTGCTGTATAAAATGATATCTCATATTTTAATATTTATCTGCATAGATAGATGTAAAAGAAAAATATTCTACATTATAAAAATAGCTATATTTTGATTTTTTTTTCTTATTTATCTGCACAGGTGGCCATTTAAGCACAGCTAGTCTGGACATCTATCAAAACATTGAGTGTGTTGATAAAATTTGTCAATATCATTGTAATTACATACTTCTCTATTTTTATGATGGCAAACCTGACAATACTTTGTTGATAAAATTTTGAGTGTGTTGTGCGTGGATTTGAAAACTGTAAGCAGCCACACAAAATCGCTATTTGACATTGTAAAAATGAAAATAACAACAAAAAAAAGAATAGTATGCAACAATTTTAACTAAAAACCTAGATAATGCACCCGAGGACCATGTAATCAATCATATATAATATGTTAAACCAAAGCATAGTAATTTCACACAAAATCGAACAAGTAAGTCCTTTATAGAGAAACAATAACGATGGTCCAAAATACATACTAAAATACCACAATATAAAATATAATTTAAATCGCGAACTATTATAAATTAGAGAAAATTATGTCCTACATAAAGCAAAATAAAAAATAATATAAACAATAAAATCGATATAGTAAAGTTGGAATATGGTAACATGTACAAAGACGCTCCTCCATGTCAATCAAATCAATTTTGATCTCCTCCCTCATATTTTTCAGATTTCATCAAGACTTCAAGAAAATGTTCTCAAAATATTGCATGACCCGCTCTTTAAATGAATGAGCCACAGAGAACAACTTGATGACTCATTAGGAGATTTATCCATCTTAACCTCTTCAAGAGCTTATTCTCGTCGGTAATATGCTCGTCGGTAAAAGACATCTCTCAAATGTTTAATTTTGATGTATGTTTAATTTTAATGTATAATTTTTTATTAATATATAATTTCTTTTATTAATACATAATTTTCAAATAATTTTACTATTTTTTAAAAAAATCTGCACTAGTACATGACCAGGATGTGTGCTAATTAAAAAAAAAGAAAGATACTTTAATGATATTTTTTTTAACATGGGATATTTTAATTTTTTTAATACCATAGGATATCCTTAAAAAAATTCTCAATTTTTGTACCACAAGTCAGCAATCTAATAAGATATATATACGCGTGTTAATAGCAATCAGTTTCAGTTTCACACTTCACTTTTTAGGGTTTTCTTTCTTGCGGCTGTGAAGGGAAGCTCTTCTTTGTTTTCGCCGCTTCCCTGTTCTTTCTCTTCGGTAATTTTTACACTTATTTCTATTCAGATTAGACGAAATTAAATTTGTTAGTATATGATTTGCTTTGGATCTGTGTTATATTTGAGCAATCTGATTTCGTTTTAGAATCTTTGTTATCAGTTTTAGATTCTTCTGTTTTGCGGTAAATTGAAGCAGCTACGTTGATTTTCATGTTATTTGTATGCCCTCGATGTTATTAAGTTTGAAATTGTTTGCTTTAGATTTGGATAAATCGGTTATTTTTTTTATGCAAGTTATGTGGCATTAATTTGATTGTGATTTGTTTGTTCTTTGTAATTGTTTGCTTTTGATTTGGATTAATCGGTTCTTTTTTCATGGAACTTATTTGGTAATAATTTGATTCTGATTTGTTTATTTTTATCTGTTTGCTATATGTAATAAACAAGTCTTATTTCAGATGTTTTGGCTTTTGAGAATTCTTATGGTTTTGTGTTCTGTGTTTGTTGAAGGTCACTCCTGTTTTGAGTTGATAAATTAATATACCTTGTTTTTGGAATTGTTTTTTTAACTATCATCAATTATAAACCGAGATGAATTGTTATTTTTGATAAATTGGAGTGTTGGCCTGTAAATATTAGTAGCCTCAACTACGTGGTTATTGCCAGTTGTCTCATATATATGCTCATTCGTTTTTATTTTGTAAATGTACTTTTGACAGAATAATCATGATAGATCTGATTTATTTTCACTTCTCTTAATATTCTACTATTGCATGCTAAACTAATTGATTTGATGTTTCAGCTGTAACAGACTCCTTTCGGACTATAAAGACTAGTCAAAATGGTAAGTTGATGACAGTGCTCAATCCAGTTTATTTTTTTATTGTGAATTAATATTTATAGTCTGAACTCTAATCTGTGTCTGTATTTTCAGGTGAAGTTCACAGCTGATGAGTTACGTCGCATTATGGACTATAAGCACAACATTCGTAATATGTCTGTCATTGCTCATGTTGACCACGGTATGGATTAGTAGATTGTTTTTTATATTTTGTTGTTATTTTCTCTATGATGCCATTTACCTGTTGTTGTGATGTTTCCACTTATCTTGTCTCTCAGATAAAGATATGATTTAAAAGTTTTGTTTTTGATTGACAAAAAAGAATATTATTTAAATATTTGATAAAGAAAAACTATTTCTATTATTTTTTGGCGTTTAAAACAATTTATAATATTTATTTCAATTAGTAATACTCTCTTAGGATATTTTGCCAATGATAATGGTTTTTCATACAACAGTTTAGCTGTATTTTTTGTAAGCACTATTAAGCTGTTTGTCATAGTGTCTTGTGATATTTTTTCACTAATTTTCTTGACTGAATCATAATTTTTTTTCTTCTATTTGCAGGAAAATCAACATTGACAGATTCCCTTGTTGCTGCTGCTGGAATTATTGCACAAGAGGTTGCTGGTGATGTCCGAATGACAGATACCCGTGCAGACGAGGCTGAGCGTGGTATCACTATTAAGTCGACCGGTATTTCTTTGTACTATGAAATGTCTGATGAGTCTCTCAAGAGTTACAAGGGGGAGCGTAATGGGAATGAGTATCTCATTAATCTCATTGATTCACCTGGACACGTTGACTTCTCATCTGAGGTTACTGCTGCACTCCGTATTACTGATGGAGCACTAGTGGTGGTGGATTGTGTTGAGGGTGTTTGTGTCCAAACTGAAACTGTGCTGCGACAGGCTCTTGGTGAAAGGATTAGGCCTGTTCTGACTGTTAACAAGATGGACAGATGCTTCCTTGAGCTCCAGGTGGATGGAGAGGAGGCTTATCAGACATTCCAGAGGGTTATTGAGAATGCTAATGTGATTATGGCTACCTATGAAGATCCATTGCTCGGTGATGTTCAGGTGTATCCTGAGAAAGGAACCGTTGCTTTCTCTGCTGGTTTGCACGGTTGGGCATTTACTCTGACCAACTTTGCAAAAATGTATGCCTCAAAGTTTGGCGTTGATGAATCCAAGATGATGGAGAGGCTCTGGGGTGAAAACTTTTTTGATCCAGCCACAAAGAAATGGACTACAAAGAATACTGGTTCACCTTCTTGCAAGCGTGGGTTTGTTCAATTCTGTTACGAGCCTATCAAGCAGATTATTAACACTTGTATGAATGACCAGAAGGATAAGTTGTGGCCTATGCTAACAAAGCTAGGAGTCACCATGAAGTCTGAAGAGAAAGACTTGATGGGTAAGGCATTGATGAAACGTGTCATGCAGACTTGGCTCCCAGCTAGCAGCGCACTATTGGAAATGATGATCTTTCATCTTCCCTCTCCATCAACTGCTCAGAGGTATCGTGTTGAGAATTTGTATGAAGGTCCCCTTGATGATCAATATGCTAATGCTATCAGAAACTGCGATCCTGAAGGACCTCTTATGCTTTATGTCTCTAAGATGATTCCCGCATCTGATAAGGGAAGGTTTTTTGCTTTTGGTCGTGTGTTTGCTGGTAAGGTTTCAACAGGTTTGAAAGTCAGAATTATGGGACCAAATTATGTCCCTGGTGAAAAGAAAGACTTATATGTGAAAAGTGTTCAGAGAACCGTCATTTGGATGGGAAAGAGACAGGAAACCGTTGAAGATGTGCCTTGTGGTAACACTGTTGCTTTGGTTGGTTTGGATCAATATATCACCAAGAATGCTACATTGACAAATGAGAAGGAAGTTGATGCTCATCCTATCCGAGCAATGAAATTTTCTGTCTCACCTGTTGTGCGTGTTGCTGTTCAGTGCAAGGTTGCTTCTGATCTTCCCAAGCTTGTTGAAGGTCTCAAACGTTTGGCAAAGTCAGATCCTATGGTTGTTTGTACAATTGAGGAATCTGGAGAACACATTGTTGCTGGTGCAGGAGAGCTTCATCTTGAGATTTGTTTGAAGGACTTGCAGGATGATTTCATGGGTGGGGCTGAAATTATTAAATCTGACCCCGTTGTGTCATTCCGTGAGACTGTTCTTGACAGATCATGCCGCACTGTGATGAGTAAATCACCAAACAAGCACAACAGGTTGTACATGGAAGCAAGACCATTGGAAGATGGGCTTGCAGAGGCCATCGATGAAGGCACAATTGGACCAAGGGATGACCCTAAAAACCGTTCTAAAATCTTGTCAGAGCAGTATGGTTGGGATAAGGATCTCGCTAAGAAAATTTGGTGTTTTGGACCTGAGACCACTGGACCAAACATGGTGGTTGATATGTGTAAGGGAGTCCAGTATTTGAATGAAATCAAGGATTCTGTTGTTGCTGGATTCCAGTGGGCATCTAAAGAAGGTGCTTTGGCAGAAGAAAACATGAGAGCCATTTGTTTTGAAGTATGTGATGTTGTCCTCCACACTGATGCTATCCATAGAGGAGGTGGTCAGATCATTCCTACTGCCAGGAGAGTGTTCTATGCCTCACAGCTGACAGCCAAACCTAGGCTTCTTGAGCCTGTTTACCTTGTGGAAATCCAAGCTCCTGAGCAAGCTCTTGGTGGTATCTACAGTGTTCTTAATCAGAAACGTGGACATGTGTTCGAAGAAATGCAGAGGCCTGGTACTCCACTTTACAACATCAAGGCATACCTTCCTGTCGTTGAGTCCTTTGGATTCTCCAGCCAATTGAGGGCTGCAACATCAGGACAGGCTTTCCCACAGTGTGTGTTTGATCACTGGGATATGATGTCATCAGACCCATTGGAGGCTGGATCACAAGCTGCAACACTTGTGACTGATATTCGTAAGAGGAAGGGTTTGAAGGAGCAGATGACTCCACTTTCTGAGTTTGAAGACAAGCTTTAAATTATTTAAACTGTTTGATTTTTATTTATGAACTTAGCTTATGTTCTGGTCATTGAAACTGTTACCTGAGCTTTTAAAGTTCAGTTTTTTGTGTCAGTGTGTTGTACTTCGGGATTAATTGTCGTTGAATCACTGTATTTTTGTGCTTAGTAGTTTCAGGTTTTGCATCCATGCTGGTCAAAACTTATTATGCAGATTTTGTTTTAAAACTGTCCTTTTTCAATAACTTTATGTTGCTTTTATAACATAGTTGTGAGTTTGATGAATAATTATACCACTAGTTGCACCCGATAGCAAGGTTGAGTTGGCTAATTGTCAACCTGATGACAGTGATGGTATGAATGAAAATACTTTTTAAAGTTATTGTCTGTTGGTAAAGTCCCTGATTGATTGAATTGCTTAGGCCGAATCTTTGGTGTTCATGATATAAATTATAGAAATATATGATGATTTTTTTTTTATTTGCAAATGTTAGAAATTAGTGGTTATTTTAGTTTCCCTTTTTTGAACTTGGTGTCTCCCTTTACCTTTGGTGTCCCTTGTCATGATATTGTTAATTCTGTCTGTCTAATTTGAGATATGCGCTGTGATTAGAACTCGCATTCTACCACAGATCAAGATTATGGCATGTTCAGACATGATTTATTCCGAAATATATTTGCCTTTTTATGTTTCTTGAAGTGCTTCATTTCTGATAAATTAGATATGGATTAATTAATCTGGTATTATTTATGATTTGTTTTAACTTGGAAAAGTGACCAATGCCAAGCATAGTTTTTACGTAAAAAAATATATTTTTTAACTTGTATATGTACTTTGAAAATTCTCACTATCTGGTAGCCATCTGATGATGAACTTGCCATCATTGGACATTATCAGGTCAAGTAAATGTTGACAATTGTATAATTTCTAAATTGGTGTGCTGTGCTGTGCTATGTTATGTACTGCAACAAGAGAATGACTTCAAATATAGCCTGATTTTTTTTTGTGCAAATGGTTTTATCGTATGATTCACAATATTCCACTAATCTAGAATAAATCTCAGCTTAGAATATGGGTTACATTCTAAGTGTACGTATCCATTCGCATCAGGTTTTCCAATTTCACAGCCAATGAACACAATTTTTCAGAAGCTACAAATACAGATCCGAAAGAATGACGTCCATTGGCATTTTCTCACTGAGAAAACAAATACACACTAAACCCATGCGAAAGAATGAGGATGAATTTCCTTTAGTTTATGGTTTCTTTGGTTTTGGTTCTTATCTTGGGAACGATTTCTTAAGAACCAGGAGATACTGATTTAGATTCTGACTTTCATAAAAACCTCTTAACTTTTAAAAATTTCAATTTTAATTTCTATACTGTAGACAGTAAATTAGGAAGATCAGGTATCAATTAAGAATGCTTGTTTTTTCAAGACAAATAAGTGAACTAAATACTTTGTTATTAAAACCGGACGGATGATCCATCCGTTCAATGACACTAGAGACTAGATCAGTGGGTCACTAGTTGAATATGTAGGTTACTAGCTGAACTGCATGATTATTAATATATAGCACCATCAAATGGCAATATTCTCATCTTAAATGTTATGGTTGTTTGCACCCTGTGTTTTTAGATTGGGTTTATCACACTCATGTTTTCTATCTCTATTCACTTCAATTTTCCTTAAGACCAAATAATTCAAGGGCCAGGATGGTCTATTAACTGCAATTAATGGTGCTGAAAAGGTTCTGTATGGAACCTTGATGGCATAAAATTGCAATAAAATATAACCTGCAGGCTTTGATGTTTTTAAACATATAAACCATTGGTAGTATCTAGGACAGTACTAAAGAAACAGTTTTTGTATAATTTCATTTGTTTCATGTTTTTCCTTTCTTGTGTAAGGGCTAACACTTTTTATGTTGTGATTTTAATTGTAGTTTCTCAATGGTACTGTCCTAGATACTACCAATGGTTTATATATCTTTCATTCACTCTCTTCTTTATTAATATTATACAATTTCATCTTTTAATTATGCATCTTATCTATTCCATTGTTAATAAGATTTTAGGAATGAGTTCCCTGCGCTTACACGAACGATAAGTATTTCCTCGAAGGTGGACTCGTGTTCACTAGAAAACAACATATAATCTAATCTGTAAGCTTTACTATAATAGCCTCTTTTTTACTGAAATATATATGAATCACATAATTAAGAAATCTATATCAAATAGAAAATGAAATCCTAATTCAAGTATAGCAAAATTTTCAGACTTGTATTTACAACAAATCCAGCAAGTCAACAATGGACAGATGTTGGAGATCCTGCTGCATAAATATTTTGTAGAAGGTAACTCTGGCTTGAAAATTGCCAAACAACATTATTGGCATATGGTGCAACCTAATCAAACATCTATAGGATCAATCAAACCAACAGATCTACCAATTTTGCTGCTAGCAGTCAAAGACATCTTCTAACAACGAAAAGAACATTAAAATCTTGATATAACCTGCAAATTCAAAGAAGTACACATGAATAACCCTTTAAATCAAGGCAACATATACAAGAGAGTGACATTATGATTAGTTATAAATTACACACCCAAAGCAGCATTAATCAAAGGCTTACAATAGGACTTATAGTTCTAAATTATGGTTCAACCGCAATTGTAACCACAACATTAAGGTTTTAGAAATCACAATTGCAATTGCACCTGCATCGATCACATTTGCCCGTATGCGCAATGGCAACCGCAACCACAATATAAGACTAACTGAATCACACATATGGAGGATCAATTACCACAAGACTAGCTGACCTAAGTTGTAAAGCAAAACAATATGGACTTGCCTTAGTTATCAGTGGCTTTGCATGTTCTTCCCATTCAGTAAACCACCTTGCTGAAGAACCCGTTTCTAATGCACCTGATTTCAGAACCTTCAAAGAATCGCACTCATCGGGAAATCCTTTGAAGAGCATCTATGTAGATTTAAGAAGAAATCAAATTATTATGCTCAAGATTAGATATAAGCATTGTACACATTATGAATCAAGACTTTTAAAAGTTAAAACAGTAAAATAAAAAATGAAAATCCACATCTCAAATAAGGGAGATGAAAATGTGCATCTAATATCTTATGCAAAAACCTATGAAGCACATATACTGACACTGGACACGACACTGAAACTGATACGTTGTCAGGTAATAATTCGAGAAAATGAATTAATTGACTGTAATCAAGGTGTCAGTGTCGTGTTGGTGTTCGAACACCGGGACACGCCTTTAATCATAAGTGTCGGCTACAGAGGCAAAAACATAATGTACACAAAGGGATAAGAGTTACTATAGATTGAATATTATCTTGCAAATACCGTACATGCAATCATTAACAAACTTACCAAAAGTTCATCAGCTAGCTCTGAAGACGAAGAGAAGAGAAGACCATTTTTGTCAACACTAACCAGCTCTTTAATGCTTCAAGAAAGTAAAAGATTTGACCAATCAACTAGACAAACATAATATTTGAACTTCAATAAATACAAACATCAATTTTTAAAGGAAGTACAAAACTTACCAAGAGTATGAAACGGCACAAACAGGCAGTCCACAGCCAAACATATCAACAACCTGGTACAGATAAAGAAGAAAATTTAGAAATATGTTGAATGAAAATGATTCAATGAAAGAGCTGTTTTGAAATATGAGCTCAAAATTTTCTATCATACTCAAAATAAAATATAAAGGTGACTTCAGACTTCATCAGGGAAAAAACTACTTTCAAACACCAAAGCAAAGTTTTTTTTTGGTCTGTAAAAGTTTAGATGAATTGGGTTACAGTGGCTCATCAGGGCTAGGACTGGTCTCAAGGCTCAAAGCATCAAAAGAAAGTTTATGACAAACTAAATATAGACGCTACACAGCACATAAAAATAGGAATAACTAAAAAAAGGCAGGACCAAATAGCTCAACAATGGATACCTTCATGGGAAGGTCTAATCCTGATGATGAAGTATGGAGACAAACACCTAGATCAGCTGATCCTGAAATTACTCAAAGATTTAAAATATCAATATTCACGACATTGAAAGGAAATTTAAAAAATCAAAGAACAAACAATGTACCTAGCAATAACGGATAATCATCGGCAGATAACCACATGGTACGAAAGGCCACACGCTTAAGTTTCAATGCCTTTATTTTAGCCTCATACTTCTCTTTTTCCGGACCTTTACCTTAATCAAGGAAGATTCCTCATTAAAAAGTTCCTTACAATTTCTCATGTTTCAGAAGGGGTTAAACAGAAAAATTATACCTGTGATGACGAATAACAATCTGGGATATAAACATTGTTTTCCATCAGATATTTCTTTCCAAATGACCTCCTCGTCTAGTGAATCATCTTCTCTTAATATAGCTGCAACACGTCGGTCATACATTAAAGCAGCTTCCAAGAGAATGCTAAAATCTTCATCAGGAGTCCTGAAAGTTGCACAAGTTACAAAAACAAATCATTTTAAAATTATGTTTTGATAAACAGCTTAATTATGCGCTTCTAGCATAAGCGTTTATCCTGTAAGTGCTTATATGTAAGCTATTTCTGTAACAAAAGATAAAATAAAGGCAAACTATTTTCACAAGCTATCTTGGAGAACTTATGGAAAAAAACTATTTTGATAAGCTCTTCAAAATAGTTTCACAAGTGTTTGTGTCAGTAGATAGGCGCAATTGCTCAAATAAACGAATCCAGCCAGGTCTTAAGTTTGGTAAAGTAGCCCATTAATATAAATTAAGATTATAGTAATAAACATACGGTTTTCCTCTCTTTTCTTTTTGTTTTTTTTTTCCTCATAGAAAATCCATCTAACTAACATAGTAATATGAAGAAAAAGAAATTGGCCACTTATAAATGGATAAAAACAAGGTAGAACATGACTAATAAAAGTCGACTTTAACACACATCGAAGCACAAACTGTATCGATTTATACAACGCATGCAATTCATTGTAGGATACACTTACCAGCTCGTGCTGCTTACAACAAGTGCAGGCCGGTTTGGCTTCAAACATATGTCTGAACCAACCTCAGTTGTAAATAGATTCTCATTTTGGATTTGGCTACCCATCAGTGAAGTTCCTGCTGGAAGCAAGAACATTAACAAATAATGTGGCGATGACTAATATCAAGATATGTCAGGATTGCAAAACCTATCTTACCATTACTAACACAATCTCTAACACCAAGAGGCTGATAAAAGTGTTTATTCAATCTGCAAAACAACTATAAGCTATCTATAATATATCAGAAAATCTTCAAGAATGCTTGACAATATGTAACAACAGACAAGTGAAACAACTATATCACCTTATGCTTCTCCTCCAGCGAAGCCGGATGAAAGAAGTCAGGAGGCTGGTCATACAACACCGTAGCACTACAAAGTTAAAGAATGAACATCAGATTGCTTCACAGTTCACACTAATTATATGTTAGAGAAACAATATATTCATACTCTTTAGCTGAATCTCTTACTTAATTCCCCAGTTTTGAGCCAATTCATGCTGCATTGCTTTTGTTACACATAGAGAAGCATCTGCCATTTTTCCATAATGCTTCTCAAACCTAATTGGAACCAAAAAAAGAATAATCACATTAGCAACAAGTTTAAGAAAGCAAATGTCGTGAAAGGCCAAAGAGAAAAATCCTTATTATCCATTATTGTCAAATAGAGACTATAGCAGCGCTATAGAGTATTGAAATTTGAATAAATTGTTACTGTTAGCAATGCACTGTTTAGTAAAACTATTTTGTTGTAGCATGCACAATTTGAACAAACGGTTATTTTTTACGATCTGCAATTGACAATACTGTTATCAACAAAATATAAAAGTTAAAGATGATATACTAATACCATTTGTATAAAGAGACAAAACGGCTATTCCTTCCCAGTGACAGTCCAAGTAGAGTATATCCAAAATTATGCCAATCTATGACAAATGATGAATTCCTTAACCAGCTAGCCCATTTCACTGCCACCAGAGTTGGAACTGATGGAGGATTCTGCACAAACAAAGGAATGAGAGAAATATATAAAACTACAGAATCATCATACTTGCTGCTAGCTCTAGTTGTTTTAGCTTCATTCGTCAAAGAATCATTACAAAATTAATTGAACCAAAAATCAAAATAAATTTCCTCCAACACATAGAGCACCTAACATCATCTAAGGATTCTAAGCAAGATAGCAAAGTTGGGTAATATAGAATCTCTTTATCAGCCTAAAAATACCAAACTAATCTAATCCAATGTTGTCGATGGTGGACCGTAGAATATGGCAGAAGGCTAAAAATCTGCCACATAAACACACCATTGCAGCCTATGGCGAGCATTCCTTTACAAATTGCCTATGGTGGTTTTTCAAAAATCCGCCATGCCATGGCGGCGCAATGACCGCCACAACACTGATCTAATCTAATCTAACACAAACTACTAGGCAAAGATGGTATTTGTTAGGATAGCGAATCCGGTTCTAAAGAAAGCAAATAAATACACGCACAAAAAATGATCATGGAGTATGAAGCAATTGTGCCTACGTTGACCTTTCAGTTCCACTCTCTACACTTGAGCATTTGCTAACTTATTAGCGAATATCTGTCGCACTCAACAGTATTTAATATTTATTTAGCTTTTGGATGTTTCTCAAACAATGGCCACATCCATTTTTCAGATAAACATAGTCTAACTTAAGCAAGAACAAGCAGCATTGAATCTATCAATTAAAACATAAAATTGCATAAATGTTGGGGGAGAAAACATAAAAGGGTAACTAACCTGGACAATAAAAATATCAGGAGAAGGTATCTTAACACAAAGGTACCAAAGAAGCATGACAAATTGAACCAAGGGCTTCAACAAAAGCATTAAAGGTTGAAGTATCTTCGGTAAGCTTTGACGGCTTGTTGGCCACTGCTTCTGAAAATTAGAGAATGTTCGAAAACTAAATCAAACTTTTTGTAAAATTTGTCTGCAAAAGATTAGTCCACACACATACCATTATGTGAATATGAATTGACGAATTAGCAAGAAGTGCAGTATGAGGCTCTGAACCTGTTAGAAATCATTGAACACACAAAATTATTCATATTGTACTTGAAAAGTAGAAATCAACTTCCATTAAATACTGTACTAATAAAATCTAACTCAAATGGTTCATTCAAAACACTTTGAATAGTTGAAAAGTAGGATTGAATTCATCTCCAATACTAGACACTTCCAGTAGGAGAGAGCATTGTTATGAAATAGCTTGTAGTTGCACAATAATGCTAAAGCATAGCAGAATTTGAAGAAATCACTATTATCATGCAATACATTGTGCTATAGCAATGTAACATAGCGGAATTTGAAAGAAAAAAAAACGGGAATATTATCCAATCGGTGATTTACAATACTAAGAGTGAACACAAAAAGTTGAATGATAAAAAAAGTGAATACATCAATCTCTCCTTTGTATATCTCTCCCCTACTGAAAATGAGAGGATCTCAACCCGAAAAATTACCTCCATATGCAACAATATCTACCTCTAGGGAAGCCTGGAATGACACATAGAAAAGCCATTAGATCAATCAACATTACAAATAAAATCATTACAATGAACTCATAAATCAAAATTCTAAACAGCAATAATACATAATACTCATGTAATGGAAAATCAAACAACAAATGAATAATCCAATCAAATGAAGTGAAAACAAATTAAAATTTACATGAAATTATTAAAAACAACTGAAAATTAAAAAGAAAAGGAAAAACCTGATTGGAGAGTGAAAGAGCATGGTATTGCATTCTAGGGCTGCGTCCAATGTCACCCAAAACAACAACACACGCTCTCCCTCTTCTTCCTCCTTCCTTCTTTTCTTTGCTTTTTCCTTTATAATTTCAAATTTACAACGTTAAAACTCATAATTCAATTGAATCATTCACAAAAATCCAATCTTTTTCCATCCATATTAATCAATTTAAAATTAAAAAGATAAAAGCGAGAGAGAGAGAGAAACTCGCCTGCCATTTTCGCTGTGACTAGTGACAGAGAGAGTCAAAAAGAAAGAAGAAGAAGAAAATATAATTCGGGTCAAAATCCGAATTCAATTCGGATCGGTTATGTGGTAAATTTGTAATTTTTTGATAAATTTATACCCTTTTTGGAAAAGTTTTGTTTTTTGTTTTTATTGAGTGTGTTGGAGTGAAATCAGAGTTGAAACATGAATATGGGAATTTTATGTGATGGAACGCAGAGAGAATCAAACTCCACAAGGTTTGAAGATTTAGAAGTTAACAAGTTTTGATTTTTGATTCTTCTGTTTTAGTAATAATGATTCTGTGTGAAAATTTGCAGGCCAAATAGCTAGGGTTTTGGTTGAATTTTTGGAAGTGGCTATTGCTTCTGTTGTTTTTCTCAAAGGGGTTTATCATTCTGGTTTGTTCTTTCAGACCCAATTTTTTTATTTTTTTATTTTTTTGCTTCTATTTGTTTGCTTGTAAAAAGAAAAGCAATGATTTTAACCTATGGAGAATTGACACAAACACAACACTGACAATTTGAGAAAATGAAAGTGATTGAATGTAACTAGATGTGTTGGTAGTGTTGTGTTTGTGCTACATAGATTTTAGCTACACAATGCAATTTTATTGTATTAGTATATCTTATTGTTGTTAATTGTGGACTGCGAAAAATAGTGCGCAATTCAAATTCCGCTACTTAGCGGTGCTATAGGTAGCTAGAACCACTATTTGACAATATTTTGTACTAAATTTCTTATCATGGAACAATAGTTGTTTGTTCAAACCTCGCTACACTATAACTCTATAGCGCTGCTGTAGCTTCAATTTAACAACAGTGGTATATTGATGACCGATCAGAATAATTGATTGAAATTGATTTTTGTTGAGAAGGGGCTTTTGAGAGGAGAAGGTATATGAATGTGGTGGTTCAAAGGGCTTGTCATCCTCAGCTTAGATATTACATACATATCACTGTTTCAGGACTTCTTCCCTTTATACAAAAGGTTGGTCTTTTTTAGTATTTTGATTTTGTTTTACTTTTTCATTCATCTTAGTATTTGCTTTTGTTGATTGATTGCTTGCTTTGGAATTTGTTGAATGCTAAAATATAGGTTGCTTCAAATGTCGTGTAGAATTCAGTTATAACTTGAATGAGTATATCATATTGTGCATGTTATTTGGTGATGGCAATTTGATATTGTTTCAAGGCAATCTAGTTTCAGAGTTAGAGAGTTAGGACTTATTAATTATTATAGCTCCGGAGCAGTCTGGAGTTTCGGACTTTTCTTTAGAAAGCCACTGCAGAATTATAGAACCTTTTCTTTAGAAGGTTTGCAGGGTGAAAGGCTTTGTAAGCCAATTAAGCATTTATGTTTAGATCATTAGCACTTGGTGTCATATAGTGATTAATTAGTGTTTAGGCTATAAGCTATCCTCTTATTAGCAACTAGCTCATGCACACAATTTCACTCATACACTTTGTAATGAAAATTTAAAGTCACTATCTTTCAACAGGATTTATTAGATGATATAATTACTTGTAATTCTTTCAAGATTGATATGTTGCAGAAGATTTAAATAATTTAATAGCTGATTGAAGTGCGACTATCACGTTCAAAAACACACCTCCTTGACATGTCAAAATTTGCTCGACCATTGCAACTGCTATCTTTTGTGTTGCTGATTTTTATCCACTACTTTCAATTTACTAGGGCATGGTTGAAAGAGTAGCTGTTATTTTCTTCAATGCCAATGATGTTCCAATGGAGAAATTTGTTTTCAAGCTTGGAGTGAACCTCTCTTATGGCTCAACTATAGAAGAGGTCGATCTTCAGTTCTCTCTCAGATCATTTCTGAGCAAGCTGTCAATCTCGGAATCTCTTACTAAGAAGCTTCCTCCTGGTAAATGCAAGGTTTAATCGTGCTATAAATAGTTATGTTTATCTTTTCCTTATTTTTCTTTCAGGCTTAATTATACTTTTAATCTCTCTGCTATGATCGATACATGATCAAGAAGTGATTATTGTTCCCAATAATATTGTAACTGCTTCTGATATTTTTTTTATTAGTAACTTCTTATATATTGTATCAAATTTGCAAAATCCTTTTCTCTCTTGCATTTATGAACATGCATGCATGCATGCACACTAGCATGCTCATATCTATCTTATCATTTATTTCAGTTCATATAGATTGCTAAGAATCAAGTGAAAGTTGTTTGCTACTTTTTTTCATTGATGAATATGTAAACCATGTGATGAATTTCATTTTTTGTGGTAGATAGACTGAAACCTAATTCTGAATTATGTTTCAACTCTTGACAGATTGTAGGTGGGAGATAACTGCTTATTTTCGTTCCCTTCCCGAGGCAGGTACGAGCAAGGAAGCGAACTATTGGATCCCAACCGATACAAAGCAGTGGCAACAGCCTCCACTTATAACGCCTATCAAATCAATGAATTGTGAGCCTCTATGTTTGCAATTGTACTTGGAGCATCCATGTTTATCAGAATCATTGCTTTGACAAGGGAACTTGAATTATGGATTGGTGAGAATGTAGGAATGATTTTTTATTTAAAATTTCAAATCTCAATGTTTTTATTCACTTCATTGTGTTTTTGATTCATTATATAATCATCATACTTTTATTAAAAATTATATTGTTTTCCACTAACCAATCAATTGTTGCACTGTGAAGATTGGTAGCTTACGATCTGAACCACAAGCACATTTTTCAAATGGAAGTAAAAGATTATGAAGGTAATAAATAACTATAATATAAATGGTCAATACACCTATAATGTGCACTAGAAGAATGTAACAATTGCCCTTGATGCATTTTTGGTTCTGGAGTTATGGTAGATGGGGCTTGTATCAGTTAAGATTAGATCTTTTATGGATGGAACTGTGTGAAGGATGCATTTCTCATATAAATCAGTTATACTTAAGAGAGTTAATTTTCATTTTGTCTGGCCAGTTGTTCAAGGTTGTAACCTAGATAGTCAAACAATGAAATGTGCCATCATCGTCGATATATATAGGATGTGTGTGTATATGAGGGATAAGGGAGTAACTCTGGGTAGAGTTACTCCACTAAATTACTCACAATAAATATTGAATTTTACTAATTTAACTGTTGAATATTTTTATATTATATTAAACAAAATTTCATCAAAATTGGATATTTGTAAATATGTAATCTTATAGTTGACATTTACTTAAATTTTAAGAAAGTCTTATCATCTGTTCACTTAAAGTTATTTGATAAAGTATTAAATAATTATAAAATTTTATGAAAATTTTGTGTGGTTGATCTATTCAATAAGAACTCTTACTTTGACCGTGGCATCGATAAAGTTCAATGTTTATAGTGAATTATTAAGGAGAGTAACTCTATCCAAAAAGCTCAATGTTTTTAGTGAATTATTAAGGAGAGTAACTCTATCCAAAATTATTTCTAGAGTAACTTGATTCCTCTTCAATCTTCATACATATGTGTGTATCTATTATATATAAACAAAGTAGAGCACGTCTCTTTAATTAATTATGAGGTGCAACCCCTCATATGATTTTGTTCTTGGTACAATTAAATGGAACTCTCAATAAAAAATGTGGTACATGGGCCAGCTAATAGGGTCATTTTGACTGGAACGCATCAACTTTTGAACAGTCCATATAAACAAAACAAGATTTACAACTTACACATTTATATTATGATTTAAAGATTAAAATGTGTGGATACTACTGTTTTCTCCACAATCTGAATCTACTTTTGATCACACAGGAACACCTCATTATTATCTCAGTAGTACACCTTTGTTATGCAATGGTCATTGTTAAGGGCTAGTGGTGTGAAAGCATTTTCTCAACTTTTTTCAAGCACTAGAGGCTTGTATTGAACTCTTCCCAAATGAAAAGTTGCTCACTTTTTGATGTGATTTGAAGGTTGGAGAGAGAGGATTTTGATAATGTATTTTATGGATAGATAGTGTTAAAGCATCATGATTAATGTAATCTGATTTTAATTGGTTGAAATTGTGTGACCTGTGAACATGTTGATCAGCATTCTTACTTTTGACTTCATACATTCATGTAATTGTCCTCTAATATGTGCTATCAACTTTTCCATGCTTATTATTAATATTGGATTGACTTTATTGCCCTATTTTCTCTAGTTTCATCATATGTTAATTCAAGTGGAGAATCCAAATCAAGGACTATGTTTCCAAAAATTAGAAGCTTGCTGCAATATCTTAGAGCTTCTTTGGGTTTATCTGACGATGTAATCATGAGTGTTTTGAAATATTTTAGCTTATGAAATATCTATAAGTTGTTTTAGCTTAATTTTAAAAGCTTCTCCAAATAGTCTATTGTTATAAGTAATTTTCAATTTATGCATTGTTTTCCCTCTTTCCTCGTTCTGTCAAATTGAAATGGTTAATACATAAGCTCTTAATTATTTAAGTTGTACTCCCTCTAGTCACTACTATAAACAAAAAGATTGTATCAAATATTAGTCACAAAAAGATTGCATTAAATATTGGTCACTATTATAGAAGAAAATTAACTACTTTTGCCTCATTTAATAGTAGTATTTTTAATAGATCTTTATTTTAATTAAAAAAACATTTAATGTTTTTAGTTGAATATTTAATATTCTAATTGACAATTTACTAAATTTGAATTATCTTTTATACAAAATCTAAAAAATTAATTATACTTGACTTATTTTAAAAAAACATCATTATTTTTATTTATAACAATGATCAAAAAGAGTTTTTTTTTTTAATATTGTCAGAGTCCTAAACCATTATCTGGTTTGCATGGTTGGAATTCCGATTGTTAATTATGTCAAGCCCAAATGCTAAGAGGTTATGATATAAAAACTAATGGCTATACGAAAATATTAGCATTATAGTCAAGTTTATTAAGATCCCAATATCCAATGGAAAGTTTAGTTAATTTAACAATTAACTAGATTACTGGACAAATTTTAGGATGAATCCGAACTATCATAAATCAATGTATATTTGTAATTCGAAATCTCAAGGATGATAGTAAATATTCTATATAATTATAAATTAATGGTTCTTTTTATCTTTATATTTAAAATGAAGAATTATTAATGTCGACTCGAAGAATTAAATTTTAAAAAATATATTTATTTTTATTTTTTTTTTGTCATGTTTTTTTCTTATTCATAAAGACAAAAAAATCATTTTGAAAAGTGTAGTTAATTTTTATTAGAATTTTAGATGGTTTTTAAATTCTGGTTTCGGGTGGAAATTTTTCACTTATTTGAGAATAAATAAATAATTTTAAAATATTTGAGCTGAATTATGATTCCTATATTATCTAACAATTTTTTTTCTAATTACATTTTACAGGAATCTTATACTATAACATTAAAGAAACAGTCCTTAGATGAGAAACAAGGCCATGAGCACGTGCCTAGTTCAAATCAAATGAACAGGGTTGTGTTTTTCTTTTCTTTTTGGGTTACATTTCTTTTACTTTATATATGAATTGGAAAAGAAACTATTGCATAAAGGTATAAAACCAAGTTGACAGATATCAGATTCAGACTATTTGAGATTCCATTTGGATAATTATTTGTATTATTAAATATACATTGGATTGACATGCTACTATAGTCTATAGGAATCGAATCCAGTTTTGTGAATTTTCTACGAACCAAAACATATTTTTGCTTACATTGATGGATTTGTGGTCATTCAAATTCTTCTACTTTATGTCTTTATATGAATATATGATATGATACTTATTAGAATAAAATAAAGGAGCTTCTTTATTCCTTTCTACTATCATGTTTTTTAAATTGGTATATATTTTTAGATATGCATGATTACCAATGCTTTTTTCTTTTTTTCTTTTTTTTAACAAGAGAAAACTCGTATCATTTCATTAACAATAATATCACTCATACAAAAAAAATCTGAACATTCAAAACTATACCGATTAGTTTAATTGTCCACATTTGGTTGTCCTTAGAAAAAATCAACTGGAAAATTTTGAATACTTGGAAATATCTCCCTACAAGCTACATTTGTCTACTTAAGAACCAATGTTGATGGGTGTAAGTAGTAATTATATTTAAGTATATACAATATTATACTTTCTTTCAAATAAAATATCAATAAAATATATTAGAATATTTTTATTTATTGCAATGCTCCCCTCTCCTTATTATTAAGATGAAAAGTAAGTTTCCGTTCACTCTTTGATTTTTCTAATTATAATAATAAAATCCCAAATGTCCTATCAATTGTGATTTCTCTCAGGTTGCACAAATTACTGACTAGTTAGTAGTTTGTAATTATACCCAAGTGAGATGTAATTCATATAAACTATTACAATAAATTTTAATAATTAGATTATTAATAATGT
Organism: Cicer judaicum; assembly: GCA_037974835.1. Lineage (NCBI taxonomy): Eukaryota > Viridiplantae > Streptophyta > Magnoliopsida > Fabales > Fabaceae > Cicer > Cicer judaicum. The sequence goes on from JBBPBS010000359.1 coordinate 1,604,572, forward strand.
CTAATAATATTTAATTTTAATTTTAATTTTAATTATTTCAAAAATCATATACATTATAGTGTATTGATAGTGAAAAACTATTTACACTTACAATAAATAAAAATTAAATTATATGGAGTTTATATTTTAAATTTAATTTATCAAATTTAAAATATAAATAATAATATGATTTTCATAAAACGATTTTTACTATCTTTCCTAACTTGATGTATCATACATAATACCTCATCTCTCCACTAGTTATTTTTGGCTAATAATATTAATTATTATTGAACAATAGGATTGGACCGAAGCCTTAAAATTCACCTATTTTATGCCTACTTCACAAAATGCATTAATTATCTATTGGTGTTATTCATACATGTCATTTTCACGTTTCAAAACATTTAAACCACTAGGATCTGTAACTACAAGACACTCATTTCGATGTTATCTCGTGTCTATTTGTATTAATTGACGTTTGCATTTATGTCTCGTACACACTTCTTTGCATCCATGTTTTCATTTTTCCTTTTACCATTTAGCAAGAAACAAAAGAAGTCTATTTCATCATCACTGTGATTTGTCATTGTGGTATCACTAATTGAACAGCGACTTTGTATTTTACTATACTTTTTTTTTTGGAAGTTTATTTCAACATAAAATTAGAATGTGATGTCGACAATATAAAATAAAAATGGTGTGTAGATAACTTAAAAAGCAAACTAATGAGAGAGAAAAATATTACTAAACAAACGAAAATTAATTATATGGGCATTTGAAATCACAATCTGATATGCACAAATCATTCCTATTTTCTTATCGCTCATCATTCAAAGTTATACAATTATTTTGTACTTATCTTTAGGGTGAGATGTGTACAAGAATTGTAACATCATACTAGTATTCATTTTCAAGATTGTGTTCAATTTGAATTAAAGTTAGTGAAGAGCCGGTTTCCATCACATTTTATAATATTCCCAATTAAGATATACTTTTTTTTCTTTTTCAGTTTTATATTTTATGTTTTTAAAAAATATAAGTCATTCTAACTAAAAATAATATATTTCATTTTATATGTTATTTTACACTATTAATTAATAAAATATTATCATAATTTTTACTATTATACCTCTTTAACTATTATTGTATTTTTTTTATCTTTTTCTTATTACTAATAAAAAATAATTTTATAAAGTAATCATAGTTTCTCTTTTTTATTTATAAAATTAACTAAATGTCTTAATTCATATAAAATAACATATATTTTGATACGGTAGAGTATTGAAGATGGTGGAAATTAATAAGTTGCCTTGTTTGTCATACTTCTTGTCAATTCATGACAACAAACTATTCAAGGAAAAGGCCAACAACAATTATCTGCATCATCATTTAATTTAATTTACAATAATGTGAATGTGTCCTTATTAATTGTTGGCATATCACCCTTATGACATCAATGAATGATAAGCACATGGAAGGTGTTAACTTCATACTACACATTATGTGATGACAAGGTAAAGTGGGGGCAATTCTAGCATGTAAAGTCATGATCTCTTATTCTATTATAAGGCTAAAAGAGTCAAATATTATTAAAATTGGACATTGCTTGATCAAATAGGTCATATTTTTTAATTGCCATTCAAGTGGATCTTAGTGTCATTGAGGCCCAACACATTAAATCACACACACCTATCCTTCCTTTGTACAATAAACAAAACATTTTAGATAGTGCAATATCATAACAAACTTCAAGTGGCTAGTGGGTAGTTGATAGACTAAATACACCTCAATTATAGAAAATATAAATCGAGCTAGAAGACAATTCAATTCCAAGATGGGGTGTGCTAGCATTTGAGATGCTATAACATAATGGTGATATATTATTTTCTATATATTGCATGGTAGGTATCTAGATCCCACTAGGGCCAACTCAAAGCAAAAATATATATTTTACCAAGATCAAAATTAAGGGTCTACTTCCATAATGTTGTTAAGATTGAATTGGAACATGAAACATGTTACTATTTTTGTCCACCAGCACTAAGAATAGTATCTCTGACAGACGTACAAAAATTTAGATAGATAATAATTGTTAATTAATTTTAAATATAATTTTAGAAATAGTCATGATTAAAATTAATTATTTTTAATAATATAAAGATTGTAATTAATTCATTATTTAGAAAATATTTATCTTTATAATTAATGTATATTATAATGTATATGAATTAAATGATTGAATGAATGACTATGATGTTGCATTTGATGTAAACTTTGGATATTTCCATTGATACTCCATTGAATTACTGAATTGTGAATTGATTGGACATGCTATTAGTGGAAACAAACATTGATGAGGAGACATTACTTTAGTGTGAAAAGACTGTAACCCATTTTTAAAAGCATGGTGAAAAGGATAAAATTGATGGTGTACCTATTAAATAATGTCATAAATCTTATGACTTTATTATAATTTTACTTCTTATATTAATTTGTTGTTCCAAAAAATCAAAAGGGAAAAAAAGAAGCTAAAGTCATTGTACAAATCCCTCAATTGGAATCTGCCAGAGTTTATATCAAATTGGTGTGTCAATTCAAACTACAAAATTTTTATGGTCCATTATGAATGTGGGCCTAATCTTGTTCATTCACCGTAAGAATTGTGGACAGCACAATGTGATGCACTCCCATTTATATTGTAATATTAATGATAATACCAAATATTTTTCCCTACATATTCGGTCCAAAAAGTGATAGCTGGTCGAATCTCAATATCAATTATCTCATGACTCATTGTGAGACTTTAGAAAAGGAAGAAAGGGGATAGAGAACAAAAATAAAATATCTTCATACTTTCATTTGCTATATACAAATATTTTAAGTGAAAATGAGGGTTACATAGTACATATTTATGTCAATAAAATAACTTTAAATAAATAATTTTATTTAATGGTTACTTAGTTCAATTCTATTCGATTATCCAGTTATCAAATCAAATTTAAATTTTCTATTGAATTTACTCAAATCGAACATTATATCTTAAATGATTCAAATTTTAATTATAAATTTTAAATATAATTTATTAATTAAAATATAAATTATCTAATCTCGTTCGAATTATCTAAAATGTATGAATAAAAAATTTAAATTTTTTTAACTAAACCAAATTTATGTTTCTATCAAAACACATGGAAAATCCTATCTATATTATTTTATAGATAGAAAGTCCTTTTTATATGATAGTAGTGTATCATGAGTGCCTCAACTAAAGATCAACCATGATGCTTAGCATTTAGCTTTTGGAGGAGTGCCTAATGTAGACAAGAAGGAACTATTAAAACACTTTTAAAGACAAAGTCCCCACTGACAAGAAAGTGTGATAGAAAAGATGAAGAATAGCAAAGGCATAATCATTTTACCCAAGATGGGGGGAGTTGGGTTTGTGACCACAAACTCCAAAAGTCCATTAATGGGATGAGTAAGCCTAGGTGGACCTTGTCACATGGAAATTATGTTAGTGGGGAAAGGTGATTGTTACACTTGCACACACACAACTATTTGTCTAAAGGCAAAGAAAAATAAACAATAGTTAACAATGTTTGTTACTCCTTTATATTCTCATGTTTCTTTAGATTTCTCTTTTTCATAGTGGGAGAGAGAGGAGGCTTATGAATTCAAATATTGTAATAAATACTAATGTCCTTATCTTTAGCCTTACTCCACCCATAGCACCAAATTCAATACATCCATGTAAAGTAAAGTCATGGAAGGTCATTTCAAATTCTTCTATAATGAAATGGTTCATTATGTGAGATATGATTTTATATGTGAAAGTTTTATGCCTCTTTTTGTGGATTTGTAATTGCTTATCATGACCCACCATGCCCTTTCTTAACAATATATACATGTTCTCACCCCATTAACCTTACAAAGGAAAATGAGAATTAGAGAATGTGAAATAAGAAAAGATTGAATTTAGATGCAAGCAAGGCACTTTCCAATATAGGATTGTATCATATAACAAAACAATTTTATAAAAAAAAATTAAGAAGAATTATAAAATAGAGAGCACCAGCTTACAATGTTACGTGATAACTATTCTTTTTTATTTAGCTGACAAAAATCTTAAAAACACTTATTAAAAAATTAAAAATAAAATTTTTACATTAAAAATAATAATTTTTTAACTTTCAAATAATAAAAAAATACAATTTTTAAGACATTATTAAATATAGTTTATTAACTCTTGCAATATTTGTTTTCATTTGCTTTATATATGTATAGAAAATGTTTCATCATAACCTTAGCTTCTCTTTTGGACATTTATATATATAAAAGGGTCACTCATATTGGCTTAAAAATAAAGGGAATGAGACTTTAGATAATGCTTATAAGTATGAGCATCCACATTAAGTTAATTAAAAAGGACATTACATTTTCTTTTTAAATTAGGCCGACCTCAAATATCAATATGTCGTTGATGGTTGAAAACCAATAATTCCATTCTTTGGATTTTTCAATATATGCTTTCCACTATGGCACCTTTAGACTTTGAGAATCACAAACACAATTGTAATGGAGACATAATTAGATATATGCTACTTTGGGAGCCAGCTTCATTTCAATTCAAGCTTACCATAGGTTTTATCATAATTTTTAATTTTAAAAAGTGACTTGTGATATGGAAGAGCATTGGTGGGGTCCTCTCTTTAAAGAAGAAAACATGTGTTAGGATAGAACAAAAGGAAACAACAAAATCAATTCTATAATGATGGACTAGGTCTAGTATTAATACATGAGCATGCCCTCTTTCACAAGGGAAGAAAATTAGGTTCCACATCAATCATGGACCCCTCCTATATATGCCTTCTTTTATAACATTCATATTCTATGCTTTGTATACTATCTCAATATTTGTAGCAGGTCCACCCAACCCCCAACTGAAATTTTGGAATATGTAATTTAATTTTTATTATATATAATTTATATCACCGATATAGACAACTTATGTGACACACATTTCTAACTCTTTTGCACAAAGTCTAACACGTCTACACATTCTTGAAGAAGATAAATAAAAGAAAGCAACATGGTATGGGCCTAGATAAATAGAAGGGTCTCCTATCACCTTAGCTTCTCGTGAAAATATTTAAATTTTAATATGTGATGTACCATTGGGTTAAGTATCATTGTCCTCATTGGAGTATAGGTGCGTAGTGTGTACGTGATTAAGGATATCAACCTGCCTTTCATAATTAAATGTGGGTGTTTAGGGTGTGATTTGGATTGATTTTAGAGTAAAAACTTAGTATCATATTTAAAGATTCATTTAGTTGGGTTTAATTTGGATGACCCCTTTAAAAAATTATCCGATTTAATTAAATATGATTTATATTAGATTAATTTTAGTTGATTTAATTTTCTTAGATACTAATATTATAGTAAAATCATAAATTTGATATAAAATATAACATACTTATCAATAAAAAACATATATAAATAATAACATTATAGAATAATAATGAATGATTAGATTTAAAATGTATGATAGAGTAAAAAAGAGAGTTTAAATTAAATCAATAAATATTATTAAAAAATTAAAACTTACAAATAATAAATTAATACAATATCTTTTATTGATAAAAATAATAAGTATTAAATTTAATTTATATGTATTATTTGATTTAATTTTAAGAAAATAATTTAAAAATTTGATCGAATGTGAGCTATTTTCTCAAAAAAAATCCATAAACATATATGATAATAATATTTAATTTTATGTAATTTTTTTTATCAATTTATAATTTTTATTTAAATTTAAATACTCTATATTTAAATATTTGAATTGTATGCAGTAGAAACTATATATATTAAATATATTTTTAATCGTTTGATTAATATTATACTATTTAAATTTTAAAATTTGATTATAATTAAATAATTAGTTATGTATTAACTATACGTCTATATACAGTTCTTACTTCATACATCTAATAATTAATTAATTTCAATTGCATAATTAAATAGTATTTTTTATGAGTGGATGGATAAAGATGTTTAATGAGCAATCCACACATAAAAATGAATTGTAATTGGGAGGTGAAGAAGACAGAGAAGGAGGGGAAGGGAGGTTTTATGTTTTGACCCCACATAAAATTGATGTGTGATTCTATGTAAAAAAGGGAACAAAAGCTATGAAAGTGGGTTAGTTTATTCACACGTCTTTGTCTTAAAAGGGAGACATGGTGCACTATGGCATAGTGTTTGTTGTGTTGCTTTTTGCCTTAGACAATCAATAATTTTACTATTATTTAGTCATACTATAGGGTGTGTTTGATTGGTTGATATTTTGATGATGATCTACTTAAAGACATTTCAAAGCTTGAAAAAGTTGGGGATTCCAATGTGTAATGCACCACTCAACAACAACAAAAAATCAAAACATATTTACAAATTATTTTAATAAAATATATTTTAAAATAATTAAATAATATATTTTTTATGTATGTATCTAAATTTTATCACCAATTAAATATTTTTCTTTCATAAGATATACCATTTGACAAATCGCAATTATCTCTACAAAGACACTAATTTAAACATAGTTACCATTTTTTTAATAAGTCTATATATAATATAATTTAGACTTTTGTAATTAATTATATATTCCTACGTTACACCATCACCATCATTATCAATTGAACCTGACATTATACAAAGGGTCCCACACACATTCATCAATGTGGATGCACTAAAAAATATATTATGCCAAATTGATTTAAAACAACCGTCCTTCTCCATTGCAAGTTACTATCAACAATGTAACTGCTCATTATTATATTCCTAGGTGTTCTTTACCTTTATTTATGTTTAGACTATGTTTATTTTATTTTTATTGAGTAAAAAGACTATGTTTATTTTAAATATTGAACTTGAGCCAAATGTTCAATCATGCTTAGGGTCAAAATCATGCTTTGTTTTCTTATACGAGTAACCCATATAAACAATTCGAAAATGACCCAAAAAATAGGTTTAAAAATTCGAAAATTGTTCATTGTATTGTGCCAATATGGCGTTCCAAGATGACTCAATATGCTATAAATAGACGCCTTAATAATGGTTCCAATCGTTGAAAAAAAAAAGAAAATCAAGAACACTTCAAATTTCATCGATTATATATGTCTAGTGTCGGAATAACATGTCTACATATTTTAAAATAAAATAAAATATTTGAAGGTGAGGATATTATTCATAATGTACGGTGACTTAACCACTTGAATATATAAATAAAGTATTAATTTGTTTAAAATTTTAAAAAATTGATTTTAATTTTGTATTTTAAAAAATGATTTTTAATATAATTTAAAAACAGTATAAATTGTTTTATATGTATATATTATTGATTAAAAAAATAATTTTAATAATTAATAACTTAAATATTCATTATTAGATATTTTAATGTAATAAAAATCATATTTATCTAAAAAAGATATATTTTATAAATGATTTTTGATGAAGAGCTCCTTAAAATAACATTCTAATTTAGTCATTTTTTAAAATTTTATTATTAAAAACAATTGTAACAAATAAATGAAATATTTAAAATGATA